>JACCGJ010011658.1:0-21812 GCA_013407085.1 Atriophallophorus winterbourni | reverse complement strand
ATCAATGAGGTATTCGGTCCACAACCAAATATATAGGGTATAAAGCCTAATAAATTTGACAGATATCAGAATTCTCAGATGTCTGTCTTTAGCGTTTAAACACCCGAGATTTCTATATGTGAACCAGCTTAGTGCCACGAGAAAGGAGCAAGTTCTTTTCTATTCATTAATAATTTTCATTGAATTTTCAGACGGAAACTAGACATTTCCATGAAATTTTTAGTTTAATGACCAAGGTAGCTTTTCGAAACTGTCCGTGAAAGTTGACAGCTCATTCTCAACTTTCATTCGTTCTCAAATGTCAATCAAGGCGAAGTAATCTAATATGACAGAGTGACACGATGGTTCGCAAATTCGTAATTTGATATACATAGCGAGTCATTGATCAAGGTTGTAAATAATGGCAATGTGGTGTTTCACTATGGAGACATTTACGCCTTTTGAATGGCAGCATAGAACAATTGAGATGTGAATTATTCACCAAACAACAACTTAACTGCTACATTTTTTATTGCACCCTAAAATGTTTTTGCACTCAAACTCAAAGCATCTTAACCCTTTGAAATTTTATGATTTCGGGTAAAATGCTATGAACATTTGTTTTATGGTTTAGCGTTCGATTTTAGCGACATAGATATCACCATTGACCGGAAATAAATTTGTTAAATTTTATTAAAAGCATTTCCATTAAATTCAGTTGTCGTGGATTAAGTGAGTGTTGAACCATTTATCTAGAAGCAAACCAAACTGTAATATAGATAAAGCGCATGCGGATCCTTATCTTACTGTGGCTAACTGCGAACATCACGAAACCGGTCGTATGTGGTGGGTATGATGGAAATGCAGGCAAATCAGCTTTTTTGTTCATAGTTATAGGTTTAAACCCTATCTACATGAGCGTGAGCTCATGTGATTTTAACGCCAGGTTGGTTCAATACAACCTATCCAAATCCAACGCGCAACGTTGGTTCACAGAATAGGGTACAATTAAATTCGCGTTTGACAGCAGGTGAGGTAAAATTTATTTAAATCAACCCACACGAAAAATCAAAATTATACTTTGACACCTGAACGCAATGGTTTGTCCTGAAGAATAAGTCCTTCGGGTGGCTGTTAAGTCGGTTGCATGCCAGTAATATCAATGAAATTTACCCTGTTTATACAAAACCAAATACACTAAATAAGCTACAATAAATTCGACAAATATTCCGAATTCTTCGATATTGCTCTTTGAGGTTCAACAACCATAGCTTTTTTTATGTGTACCTCCTTAGTGCAACACGACCGAAGCAAGTTTATATAGATTTATTTGTCATTTACATTGAATTTTCATTCGAAAACTTGTAATTTATTGCAGAATTTTAGTTTAATGATCATGGTAGGTGTTCGAAACTGTCCAACGATCGGTCGTGAAAATTGACAGCTCATTCTAAACTTTCATTCGTTATCAAAAGTCAATCGAGGTGTAGTAAGTTGAAAATGATATAAAGTCACGGTTTTTCCAAACATTTTTAATTTAATATATTTTTCGGAATTTATAAACCTGCAAGTGGTCAAGCCTAAAACTATGAACACTTCTAAGATTGCCTTGTGAAATTTTTCTGACATTTTCAATATGAAGATAAGAAATTGTTCAGGTAAATTTGTAATCATCCGTCAGCATAACCACTGAAAACCTCATTTTGCGATGCGGTTTTTTTATTTCCGCATAGCTTCAATCTTGGAACCCTTTCAACTTTCATGAGTGGGTTTGAAGTTATATGAAATAACACTAAACGGTTTAAAGTCATGCTATCGGTATGCAAAGATATTCAACGAAAACGAATTTGTGATATTTAAATAAAATTTTCTTAGGTCACCCAATCGAAGTGAACAACTTAATCGCATGAACTTTTCATTTCATAATAACCAAAAATTCTTTCTTTAATACTATTCATGAGATACGTTGATTGCAAATATTCAATTTGTTCTCTTGAATTAAGGAACATGAACAATAATAACAAAATAAATAATGACAGAATAATGTCGGCCCTATTTAATGAAATAATTATATTGGGTACATTTAAACGCTAAATACCACCAGATTTTGAGGAAGAATAATAAATAATACATCTTTCGATTGAACTGGGACCAAAGTCGGGGTAAAAATAGAAACCATGGAGGGAAAATTGTGACTTTGCGGTTACAAAAATAATTTCAACAAGAAGGGATTAACAAAGAAATTAATGAATCTGTTGCAATTTTCAGTCTTTCCTTTGCATTCAAAACTACTTTCAATTGGATTTGCGCTTTAATCGCATAACATGAAGAAATCTGCTGGGAATACTCGAAGTTCCTAATTAGAAGCCGCTATTCGTATTCAGATTAAGTTTACAATTTCATTCCATGTATCTGCGAATGCTACAGACAGGTTCAAACTTTTCACGTGTTAATCAATATCTAGAATTATCCTCAGAGATGTTATAAAATTTTATTATCGAACAATAAAAGGTTTTGTCCCTCATAGTTTGCGAAACATTTCCGTGCTCCCGTTAAACATAAGCAATCGAATAATTAATAAACCACTTCAGGTTTCATTTGGAATAATTTTTCATCATTTATTCGAAACAGCACGATCGAATAAAGCAAGTACGATTCATTTACGTATATCATATGGTAATTTAAGGTCATTTGCCTTTTTCATCTTTTATATTACATCTTTATTCTTACTAAGTAAGGAGATAAAAGCTCTTCATAATTTGGAAAAACTTGCTTATTATTGCTTACTTTTTAATTACACTGCAAGTCCGGAAGTAAGGTATACTTCTTTCGGTTTCCAATCATTGATCCCGACATGAGCGTGCAAATGAAATCGTTTCTACGTCATTCAAAATAACACTGGTGGACAAACGTTTGATTAAATGAATTCAGAAAAAACATCCTACACATTCTGTAACATCTATTTATCAAGCAATGGCTTAGTATAGATCCGTAATGTTAATCACCCCTTATATTCCGGTGTTAATGAACCAAGGACTATATAATCAGTAACCAATTTTCTACAATTAATTATTATTCGACCTTAATTTTAATTTTATTATTAAGTTTGTCGGATTGATTTGTCTGTAAACAAATCCACGGCGTTATTTACGGTGGAATGTTGTGTGTATATAGTAAGAATCATATTAAAATGTCACTGAAAACGGATTACAATTATGAAAATTGTCTATATAAATATCAATTAGGGCCAGATTCATTTAAATAATAATTAAATATTGATAGTTCACACATGATATTAATACTAATTAATATTATATAATGGATCAAATTCCTTTAGTTTAAAAATGCATTTAATAGGTGGTTTTGCATTTGAGAAACTCTTATATCCACAAAATATAAGCTGAGATTTATGTGCCGCATATTCCCGCATTAGAACAATCGACTGTTTAACGAGCAAAAAAGCGCTTGGTGAGGACTGAATTCCACATGACCTCATTAAATACTCTTGAACTGTCATGATTTAATGTCCAGTTGTCTAATTGTTTTCATAGATGTGGTTGATGTGGTAGAGACAATCGTTGCAATCTAACAGTCGTTGCGTTGTCCCTGAACCAAAATTCAGGAAAATAGAACACATCTGAAATGGAACGGAATTCCAAAGTCCTAGTGCATTTGCCCGTGGGCATGTATTTATATGACATCCAGAGATTAGGCGTGAGGTTAACCCGTAACTGCCTTAATTATTTTACAAGCGTCACCTCACTGCCGAAGTTTGTTGACAACTGGCGCGCCGCATGGCTCAGCCGTCTCAAACGCGTATCAAACGAGAGCAGAACGTGTGCTGAATCCGATACTCCCGACATACGGAAGTGATCTGTCTAATTTAACCTATCATAAACCTTTAAATTTTGTGTACCGAATTTGACCCATTCGACCGTTAAGGGTTAAAGAATAATCACGGGAAAGTTCATAGTGAGACCGATGGAAGTTCGTTATCATGCGCGAGTCAGACAATTTGAATGTACAAAAATGGCGTTTGTTTACAGGGGGTTAACATGACTCAGTCAAAAAGAACAGATTTAATAGAGACATTTCACCATTTAATTCTTCAGTGCTGACAAGAGAAATTTGTCTTACAAGAATGAAAGACACGAAGAGTATCACGGTATTTAAAAATCAGGGTGACAAAGGCGATTGCAACAATTACAGAAGAATCTAACTTCTGAATGCTTTAGATAAAGTCTTTGATAAAATCTTACAGATCTGGTTGCAAGTTTTAGCTTAGAGAGTTGACTCCGAATCTCAAAGTAACTTCAGCAAGGGAAGATCAACCGTTGACACGATCTTCTCCATGAGATTACTTCAAGAAAAGCGTCGGAAACAGCGTGTGCTATTATTAGCGGTTTTTATTAATTTAAGAAAGACATTCGACTATGTCAGCAAGGTGGGTCTTAAGCATGGAGGTCTAAGTCCCTTCTAACTCTTGCAGTCCATCAGTCTTTGTAATTCTCGGAGGCTACAATATATATGCATCTTGCCTCATGCTGTTCGTCATATTATATTGTATGCTGCTTAAACACAATTCTAGGACCAGTACAAGAGGTTTTTACCCGTGACATCTGTGTGAAATCTGTGAGCATGAAAACTTTATGCGCTTATTATGTACATCTAAGTGTGATATCGACCGAACGAGGCCAACAATTCTCACGCCGTATGCATTGGTTTCCGGTCTTACATACTTGTGTAACATGAAGGTGTACACAATGCAGACAGTGGCAAAATGGTTATATATAATGTTTCGTTTAAGTTCTAATGTGTTACAAGCCAACGAAATTGATTACAGGCATTCGAAACCTGTCAATGTTACACTGCTTAAGAGTCCTTTCTACGCAATACGTGTATTTTTCAATACTTTACAGAAATGACTGAAATATAGAACAAGGTGCAATATATTCCAAACGACTGTGTGTAAAGAAGTTAAACTGTCATTGTTGGATAAAGTTGGCAAACCAAACTTTTTTAACACAACGTGCGCAAAAGATGTTGTTGGCTCCTTCTGGCCAGGTCGAGCAAACAGAGGCTAGTCAAATGTGCCGGTCTGGAGAAAGATACATATGCGCTCCATTGCGATCGGTCAAACGATGGACGGTAGCCCAGGTCGTAGGCTTGCGACTACAATCGAGATGGTCTGGGGTTCGAATCCCCCCCGAATCGGAGGATTTACACTGCTAATGAGCTCAAATAAGAGCGAAACTCGAGTTAGTGCTTCCATTATTGACCGTCGTGATCAACTTTGTGAATATTTCGATAGGCTTGGCACGGGTGAATAGTCACAAACATAAACAACATATTCTGCAAAAATAGCTTACATATAGATGGGGTTTAACTTGTTGTCTTGAACAAATATACTCATTTACATGCATTTCCGTCAAACACGCCATACGACGAAATTGGTGTTGTATACGCTCATCGAGTACCACCTTGACCTGAAACAGTGGAAGAATGGTTTTCAAGTTGCGTTGTTGCATAAGGTTGACACGATGAACCTGTTCGAGCACATAGGCCCAAATACATTAAGATAAATTTGTACCCATGGTCCAGAAAATGATCTTTGGCTGCATGCATTTGTCTCATTAGTTAATTCATATTGAACAGCTGTGACTAAATTGACTAAATTGACACTCTTTATGCTAGGCTAATGTTCCGCATACAGCTAATGATGGTGACAAATCAATTTATTACTGAAGATATCACCAATTTTCTTATCTAATTTCGCAATCGAAATGGAAGCTCTGTTGCCCATTGTTGCTTGCAGAACAAAGCTACGGATACGCTGAATGTGCAAATCCAAGATCACCTAGCAGTGACATCGGTATTTGAAATTCAAACATATTGTGCACCCTCCAATTCAGCAGTGTACCTTTCCAATTATTTGCAGATAACATACACAAAAATACAAATAAATTAGATTTGAAAAGAATATTCATTCATTAGGATGCCGTTACTTTATTTGCATTAATAACATAAATATTTTTTTAATATACTTAGTGTCTGTTCAGCAAAATGGAATACGGCTGCAATTAATATAATTGTATATTATTTTTTTATTTCTTCAAAAGCAGATATTATGTTCAACAAGGGCAAGCGACACATTAAACGGTTTCATACAATCTCAACTTCTGCACCGTTTCTCCAAAGTATCAAAGCTTGCGGTTCTTCTGCGTATTGTCCAAACCTGATGAGCATGGACAGAACGAAACACATGGTCGTGTTTGTGTGTTGTAACTATATGTGAATGAAGTACATTCTGCGCATATTTAAAAATCAGTCAATTATGCAATTACCAATCTGCTTATTTCATAAAATGCTCAACATCCCAGCTCAAATACTCATATTGACTATTTTCTGTATTGCAAGCTTTGGGTAAGCCGGGTACTAGATCACATTGCATTAATCACGAATCAAAAGCATTGTTAAGTTTAAAACCAACTGAACTACTAAATGATCAAAATTTTAAATCCCAAACACATGCATAACAGAATTCTTGCTGTAATTAAGTTTTTTTGACTTTGTTTCTCTACACAAATTTACCGACCGGCGAAGAACGAACGTGACTTTATACCCAATAGAGTTCAGATTCCAATACATTCTTTCGGTATTCGCCTCCGGAGAGAGTGACACCCGAAATCTGCTTTTGTGGAATAATGAAATGCAGATGATCAGGTCTATCTTCTAACTTCATGTTCCACAAAATCGTTCCTAGAGTATTGTGATGTAATTCTGAAAAATAAATCAATTAATCTTAATACGTAGTTGTGTTTATGTTAATATCATTACATCAAAATTGCTGAGTTCATATTAATGAATCGGTTTTACTCATGGAAAAGTATGAACAATGTTTCAGAATATTGCTAATTTTTTTCAAAACTTACACAGCACAACATTTGTTCGGGTGGCTGGCTGTCAATCATAACCCCAATGTTCCATTTGACTGAAAGAGTAGATAGTATACAATGGCGGGAAACGACTAAATGTGTTTCAATACAGACCAGTCACACTGCTACCGGTTGTCTCTAAAATTCTGAAACGATTTATAGCTGATGAACTCTTCAACAATTTAGAACAAAATAGGCTTCTATCCATCGTACATCACGAAAACAGGTAAATATTCTCCTGCCTCAACAATCAAATCATAACTATTGATAACTGCATTCTATACGTGCATAATGGATACTCTATCAACGTTTGTTACTAAGAGACGTCAGAATAGGTTATCAATAAGCATCTATCATTTAAAATGCCAAATTCCAGTAAGTCCTCTGACTTCACGTAGATTTTGGGCTCTTGGAAACTTTCACTGGTTACTAAGAGAAAGACTGGCATATTGAATTAGCAATAACTTGAATATTTCATGATAGTGTTCAGAGGTTTACAAAAGTCCTGTCAAACCTAGGCACTTCTCAGAAAGATCTTCGATAGTTTCACAAAGCTATTTTAAGCCTACTTCGTTCGATGTCAACCATGGATGTACAACACAATCGCATTAATTTTCATGTTCCACAGCTTTTCAAATTTTAAACAATATGATTCGGTAGGAACAATCACTCCAACAGCGCTTGCAACGATATGCAGAACTCGGACGTAGGGCTTCAGTTGCAGGCCGGCGGCTTGATCTGCGTTCAACAGCCAATGGCTGTATCTGCTCCTCCCCAGCTCGCAGACGACGCTTTACACAATGCTTTTAATGTGAGCGGTCAAGAGAAAGTTCATTCCCAACTCGCTGGATTAATGCCAAGAGCTTGCATTTCTCTTTAGCAAACGCCTTTGTACCGCAAGTGAGGTCTGCCAATATTCTAATATAAGATTGCAACTCACCACGGAGTATATCTTTCGAAGTATGACCATCATTCATTCTGTCGACGTGGCCAATGTACCGCAGGGGATGCAGTCGTATTAGGGTGAACGTGCTCTGTAGACCAGCTTTTGAAAGCACATCAGCATTAATCACTTGGTCCATCTACACTATGTTCAAGATACGACCGATGCTTCGTAGTTGGAAAGCATTCAGCTCCCGTTCGTGTCTTACGTGGGTGTTCCGTGTACCAAGCTGGTACTCCTGCGATTAATTGACACCATTAGCCGGCCGACATTATTGTTCGGTTTACAAGCATGGTCCACATGTTTACAGAATGTATGGCTTGCCGTGCTGCAAGAAAATTAAAGGACTACACAACAGGCCATCGAGAAACTGATTGCAACTCTGAATATTTTTCACATTTCGAATCGCTGTTCCAACGCTGATCTGATCCTTCTGTTCAACATTCGGCATAAAGTGAAACCCCGCTTAAGAACCTGTCTATTTCACAAGAAGCACGTGGCAACAAATCTCTTATATAGATGTCAACCATTTCACACTCTAGATGAAATTGCCGAAGATTGTTCTTTGCTGTCCTTGTTTGTTTAATCCTGAAATCCCTACACACTCACTCCATTTGTGCGTCAATCCTTAATAAGTTCAGGTAGGGCATTCTAATTGGAATCAGACACGTACAGTGGATCACCCACTTTGACATTTGTTTCATCCGCAAGAAGCACGTGGTAGCAGATCGCTGGGCTACAAGTTAGTTATTCCACACTCCAGATCAAATTTTCGAAGGTTTTTCTTTGCTGCCAGAGTTTGTTTTATATGGAACTCACCGCCCCCATATATCATTTGCGCAACAAGCTTGAACATGTTCAAGGATGAACTTGTCAAGTATATGTTGACCAAATTCAACCTTGCACTTCAATACACGTGCCGACCGTCCATTTGGATAAAACCTTTGTGTTGTTTTTATGTATTCCCTATATTTTAATCTGTGGTTACTCTAAAGTATTTGCTTTTTGGACCATTAAAAATTGGAATTACTTTGAATACAGAATAAAACTATCGGCAACAGCTGATACAAAAATTGGGAATTTTTAGTGTCGCTGAGTGACTGCATGTATGTTGTGACTCACGGTATTCGAATACATAATTTAAAAGATCATTTGATATATTTAATATTTTGTATGTTAGTTGTACATCACTCCATTGGCTTCTTTGAAAGGAAGTGGGTGACTCAGATTTGTAGTCGTTACTCGTAAGTCAGTTTCGAGTAATCACTTATGAGTTTGATTGGACGATGGTATATTTTATCGAGCAACAGTATATCCTTTTTTTAAATACGCAGTCTAAGCTGGTGATGCATGCTGCATGGCTTGTTTTCATTATGGTGGGCGACGTTCCAGGGGCGAAAAATCTAAAAATTAATTTATCTATGCAAATCTGCCAACTCAAAGAAACAGCGCATGTGTATTCCCAACAGAGTTCAGTCCCCAATCCATTCATTCGGTGATCGTTCTTGTCAGCTAAAACTGAATTGATGAGACTAATGTCTGTTTGCGAGAGAAACACAAGTAACTATGGCAGTAGTCCCGTTTGTTACTGCGCCGTTAGAACAAATTAATTTCGGTTTCATTTGATTAAATTCAGGAAAATAAAGTCAATAAATGAATATTTTTTCTTATATGAATCGTATCAATGTAGTTAACTGAATAAATAAAAATTAATGTTTTCTGTTAAAAGAATTTGAATCAGTGTATCAATGTACTTCTCACTCATTATAAGATCTAAATATTATGGTCCTGGAAGTGGAGGATACGCGATTATCTTGTTGGATGTTATAAGTCAGTATTGAATAGGCTTCTCTCAAATATCCATGAGTCTTTACCGCAAAATGACCAATTCATTCCACAGAAAACTGTCTATGTGCTTAAACAAGAACGAATTTACCTCATATTTCCCATAAAACTCGCGGCAGCCGGTTATTGGATATTTGCTGTACACTTTTGGATAAAGTGAGATAAACTGCAGTTGGTTTGTATACAGCGAACGTGTGGGAAATAAAGATAAAAATAAACTCAAGTGCAGTGCTCTGATCAAAAAACATGTATTGTCAAATATTCTCAGCGTTCTAACAACTTTGAGCGAAAAATAATAAAAATCAGCACAAAATACATCAATGATGTTTCAAATTTCCCTTTGATGTTATTTATTGATTCGAATTTGATATTTCATTAAAATTCCAAGTGTTTTGCGAGAAAATCGATTTTCATTTGCTAAACCATTCGCGAAGTATATCACCATCCAGATTGTTTCATGGCAAAATGTGTGCAATTTACCGGAAAGTAGAATAATAAACGCAGAGTTGTTGTTCAAATATAGGAAATTGCAAAGAAAACGAACTCTTTGATCAACATCACCGCTTCTCACAAATTCTATTATTCGAATTATTTTGATTTCTTTCCTATTTCGCTCGGTAACTTTGTATTCAGTATTGGTTCTGATAGCTTGATATTATCGCCAAATTTGAAACACTTGAGATAGAAAATGATCAATAAAAGCTGAAAAACTGCTAACATTTTCGAAAATATGATCAAGATTTTTGTTATCGTCAAGTATAGAACTCTAATAAACGGCAAAATTAATGCTTCCAAAGTAATGCAAATACTAGAAATAAATTGAAAGTATAGTATGAACCTGAGCTGGATGTAGACGATAAATTGCTTTTATGAGCGAAGTATGAGAAAAATTATGATTTATATTTAAAGTTTTATGTAGACATGGTAAATGTATTGAAATGATATGATAATAGTTGGAGGCAATATCAAGTCGCATCTAATCAAAATTTTGATTAACAAAACCTCAACTACTTGAGTTTACAAATCTGCAGATTCCGAAATCCAAAGATAAAAAAGAAGAAGAGAAAACTAAATTTTCATAATAGAATGTACGAACGGAAATAGAAATTAATGATTCATGCAAAACGTCGGGTTATTAGTCGAACATTGCGATTGTAATCCACGAAATTTCAGCCTGTAATATGTTCTCCAATCGTGCTTTTTCACTATTCTCTTGATGATGGAAGGAAGAAAATTATGTGAAAAATGAATGTTACGCCGGGATTATTTGAAGGTCACACATCAATTGCTATTACTATAACTATGACATGCATTACCGAATGGTTAGGGAACAGTGTTAGGAAATTCACGTGCAAGATTTTAGTCGTCTCGTTTCTTCTTTGTGTAAACGAGTCAATTACACTTCGGAAAACGCTGACCATATCGAAGAAAGGCACCAGCTAGATTTCCCCATTGATTCGTTTTCCGAAAATCCTGCACTAGCGCTATTTTCACATTCCCGCCCTTTTTATTTTTTAACCATATAATGACTTCAATATTATATCCGTTTATAAAGCGTCACCATTATTACTAAAAAGCGAGAAGCATCACTTTGTCACTGGAAAATGCGTTCTTGCGCATCGTTATTTTTATGATAGCAATAAATATCAAATAAGAGTAAAATTTATTGCACAAGAATTTCGATCAAGATTGAATAGAATGTTTTCCGAAATGCCATGTCTTTAAATTGCCATTCTTAGTGTCCTTAAACTAATTCGTATTATAAAAATGCCAATTCCAAATAATCAGTTATTTGGAACTATTATTCACACTTTTCACCAGATACCATCGGAAGATTGCATGACGATGATTAGAAAGTTAATCGAATTTGTCCAAAATGGAAGAATTCGGTAATGTTGCCTTCTGTCAAATTCGATCACAAAGGTGGCATGGAATTGACCGGGGATGATCGGTACATTTGGCGGAATAATGGGAATCATAATATTATTTCGCTCTTACTAAACTGAAAATATTTGTATAGCGTGTTCTAAAATAAAAAATGTCATGTATTCTAGAGCACAAATCAATTGATAATACGTTTGTCAAGAGGTTCAGCTATCTTCATTTTTTCTCGGTATGGCGAAGCTGTCACTACTGGATAGTGTAATTTATATTATAGAATAACTGAATTTCGTTTCGTTTCTTAAAATTAAACAGCAGTGAATTGATGGTGATATACTGATTCACTTAATTACATTAAATTTAAGGCATTTGAGTGCAAGCATTTATTGCTGTTTAGTTAGCAGTGTGAATTTAATGTAATTAGTTTATTGATTATTGAAGTTAGTTTGTATCACGCTTTTCAGGTGTGATTAAACATTAAATCTATTCCTGAAAATTTATTTTGAACATACTTTTACTACAAATAAAATCAAGTTGTATCTGTTTGCAGCTGGTCTGTATATATCTGAAGTATGTTGATTTGTTTTCACGATTGGACTGATTAAATTATCCAGTCGATGTTTATGTTATTTATATTCTTCTACGTTTAAAGTTATCAGTATTTTTGTAGATGAGAGCTTGCGCAAACAACACTACACACATCGATTCACAAAGTGGCGCATTTAAAAGCAGATATTCTAGTTTCTATTTCAAAAGTAGCAGTATATAGAATAGTTGCTAAAACTATTAGTTGTAGTTCGCTGTAAACTGAACACATTCAGCGGTTGAAAGGTTCACCGTTGCAACGCACCGATCGACGTTAACCGCGACACGATTGATAGCCGTTATCAACTTTCTAAAATTTAATTACGTTTGACTACGAATCCCCAATAGAAAGAAACGCGTTTACAAGGTACGTGAATAAACAGAACCTCATGCATCCAGGAAAATAAATTTTTTGGAGCCTATCCCAGTTGGACGACACGGACCACCGAGTGATTCATGATTGTGCGTACTGTCTCATTTAAACGGTTTCCCACAACGCTGGGAATAAAGCTGAGTCATTTTTGAAGACTGCTTATGTGAAAGCCATCAAATTGTTTTCGAAACACTATTATACGTTTTAATTACCTTCGCATTCCTCGATATCGACCGAACCACTTTTAGCATCAAAAATGGATATTGATTTTCGTGCGACGCCCGAAAATAATCATCACGATTCTCTTCTGTGTGTATAAAGTTGATTGTTGTAAACTATGGAAAACGATTTCTCTCAAAACTATTGACTTGTTTAGCTCATAAAAATATCAAGTTACAATCACATTCTTGGTAGAAAATGACAAAAATCAGCTTACACAGAAAATGCACTCGGAATAAACACAAACAAATCGACTGATAGCAAAAAACCAAAAATTTTCATTGGAATCATAAATTATTTGAACCATCAATCACGGAATTTGAACAAACAATTGATAGTGTAACAAATTTATTAAAATTACATTTCAAAATTAATTCAAAGTAATTCAAAGTTTTAATGGTCTAAAAAGCAAATACTTTACAGTAACAACAGAATAAAAATATAGGGAATACTTTAAAACAACAAATGTTTTATCCACATGTAAAGTCAGCACGTGTATTCAGGTGCAAGGTTGGATTTGGTCAGCATATACTTGTCAAGTTTAGCCTTGAACATGTTCAGGCTTGTTGCTTCCTGCCTATGAAACAGTTGTTCAAGTGAGTGACCCACTCTATGCAGAATGTTGAACAGCATGTTCAAGTCACCCCTGAGACGACGGTACGAAAAGTCAAAAAGGTTTAGAGTTGCAATCCGGTCCTCGTATGGCATATTGTATAGCCCCGTCACCAGATTTGTAGCGCGGTGGTATACCCCTTGCAGCAACGTCATGTCCTTTTGTAACCATGGGGACCATGCTTGAACAGCATACACCATTGTTGGTCTGATATAGGTGTTAATTATACGTGGGAGTATCTGCTTTGAGAAACGACCAAAGATCCTTCTGAGCAATGCTAAGCTTCGGCAGGAGTTTTTGTATACAACAGAACACTGTCATGATGACTTCAAGTTAATGCTAATCCACACACCCAGGTCTTCCTATTCAGTAACCCATGAAAGTTGCTGAGATCCCAGAAAGTATGTGAATTCGAATGGATTACCGACGTTTAACACTTTACATTTTTGAATGTTGAATGGAAGGCAGTTCAGCAAGGACCAATTATGAAATGCTTCGAGATCTTTTTGGAGAATTAAGCGTTATTCTATGGTGCGTATGCATGTCCAGACTTTGATGTCATCCGTAAATAAAATGATTTTGCGTACGATTTCGGGTATATCGTTCGCGTACACGAGGAAGAGTATTGGACCCTAGACTTAGCCTTGATGCACTCCACTTGTAACTTCTACTGGGCTGGATAGTGCCCCATCGAGTATAACCCTTATAACTCTATCAGTCAAGTTATCATTTATCCAGGCCAATAGTTTTCCGCACAACCATAGCTGCTCAAATTTTTGTAGCAGTATGTCGTAGGTAACAAAAGCTTTAGGCATGTCCAAGTAACGTGCATGGATAATGCATTCATCGTCCACGGCTCGAGTCCAATTATCAAGAGTTATATGAAGATTGATGAGACAGGAGTTTCTTGTAATGAATCCGTGCTGTGCGATAGAAATCAGCTTATTTTGCTCCAAATGTTTAATGATTGTTTTAAAAATGATGCGAAATTCCTCACTTACGAAATTGAATTTTTCTAGAGGAAAATTTGAGCTTTATTGATTCGTTCAACATTGACCAAATAAGACAAATTAAAGACGCGAGATTTTATTTAGAGAAGAAAAATTCACTTTGATTTTTGAGCGCTGTGACTTCACAATAAATGCATTCTTTTTATTTCTCTTTATTTAAAGTACTTTATTTGTGAATTGATCGTCTGGAAATTATCATTCTATTCATTTTGAATTTCGCCAACTATACGCTTTTATATCATCTAATTTTACATTGCAAAATCGTGTTGCTCTCAAAGCACACTTTTAGGACACGAACAGAAGCGCTTACTTGCACAGGCGAAGTGATGTCAAGCTTTTCAGCCTGAACTGGTTGAAGGCAAAATCCAAGCCACGGGTTGAGTTAATCACTGAAGTGCTGCTTGCGGAAGATGCGGCTATTATTGCGCACTCCGAAGAATAACTGCAGTCATCGGAATGCATATTCCAACGTTATTGATCAAGGGATTTAATCACTTACAATAATCGCTCTTGATAAATGTTCGCTAGAAATATTCCATCATTTAATGTTTAAGCAATGAGGATAACCACCGGCTTGGCGCGAAGTTTGATAGGCGGTTTAGTAGAGCAGATTCTATTTTGTTCCGAATGAACTCTCATGTCTGGTGTGAACACAAGTTGACTCTGAAGACAAAGATCATGGTATACAGCGCGCGCGTACTAAATGCTTTACTGTACGACAGAGACATGTGGAACACCCACACAAGACACGAAGGTAAGCTGATTGCTTTCCATCTTCAAAACATCCGTCGTATCATGAGCATATCTGGATGTACAAAGTAATTAACGCAGGCGTGTTTTCAAAAACTTGTCTACAGAACATTTTTACCCGAATACGACAGCGTCGTCCATTGGGCAGACCTCACTTGCGTTACAAAGACGTTTGCGAAAGAGATATCAAAGCTCATGGCATTGACCCCGCGAGTTGGGAAGACAATTCACTTGACTGCTCAAGTTGAATGCATTCTGTTAAACATCATCTGCAAGCTATGGAGGAAGAGATGCAGCTCTTGGCTGCTGAGTGCATAAAATGCCGACGGCGTGCAACGGACCCCGATCGACTGAGAACTGCATATATTTTCGAGCGCAGCGGGAGAGATTGATGCTGTTTAGTCATTCGGGAATCTGTGAAACATGAAACAAATCAGGCGATTATTATGTACATCCATGGTAGACATCGACCGACAAAGGACAAAAATATACACTTTTTAATTAGTCGTTTCAGAATTGGCTTATTCATTTAGAAACGCTACAGGTTACAGTGCACAGAATTCATTCAAGTGGCATAAAATTTTCCTATTCAATAAATAACATATCTTTTGAAAACTCACTGTGAGTAACCATTTAAGATTATAAGTTTTCTGACGTTTTTACATTGGAGAGAGTTATCGGTATTTACTCGAGATTTACTGCGATACAGTAGATTGGAAAGCGTCATGATTGTGCCAAGGTGTCTTTATATAGAAAACGGATCATTCGTTAATCATCGCAAACAACACGGAGCAGCACTGTACACTTTCATCAAACTATCAATAGAATAAGTTTCGATAATTCAAGTTATACAGATTCCAGGATTTCTGCTTCGAAACTTAAGTATTCTCAAAGACACACATAATTACATTAGAATGAAAATGGGAAATAAATAATAGCTTATAACGTGTAAAGTATATCAATTGTGTGGCAAATGAATGTTAATCATTTGCATAACTAATTATTACGACGAAGGAAAAACATGCTTCCACTTCTGAAATTCTATGCATCATTTCTTACTTACTTATTACTTCGCCTTTCTCCCGTCTCGGAAATAGGTCACCAACGAGCTCTCCAGGCATTGTAGATTCTGAGGGAGTCTCTCCAGATGTACACGCGTCTTGCCCATCTGATTGTAAGCTGCATCCATGGGTCGGCGCCAGCTACGTCCAAGCAGCCCTTCCTTTCTTGTTCCGTTGATATTGTAGGTAACGGATCGCTCGGTGATATCTGATGCAGGTCTAAGTAGGGTGTGGCCAATCTTCTGAAGATTGTCCTTGTCCTGCTGAAATTGTCGGGCCAGCGGATCTTTATGACCTTTCTTAAACAGTTGTTGATAAAGAACTGTATTTTCGTTTTAATGATGTCTCTGGGTCTCCAGGTCTCTACTCCGATAAGAGTATTATTGGTTTTATTAAATTGTTAAAGATGCTGATATGAGTAGTAAAGCATATCTTGTTGAATCCCCAGATGTTCTGCAGCTAAGGGGAAGCTGATCATGCTTTACTGATGCAGTTTGTTACGTGCCTTTGTTCCTCCAAAATAATTTATAATACTTTGTGAAGAGATTAAGCTATCTTCAGTATTTCTCGCGTTTTCCGAAGCTGTCACTACTGGATAGTGTAATTCAAATTAAAGTAGAACTGAATTTCGTTTCTCAAAAATAAACAGCAGTCAATTTTCTTTTAACATACAGATTCACATAACTATATTAAATTTAAGATGAGTGTAAGCATTCATTGCTTTTTAGTTGGCAGTGTGAATTTAATGTAATTAGTTTATTGATTATTAAAATTAGTTTGTATCATGCTTTTCAGCTGTGAGTAAACCTTAAATCTATTCCTGAAAATTTATTTTGAACATACTTTTACTACAAATGAAATCGAGTTGTATCTGTTTGCAGCTTGTCTGTATATAACTGAAGTAGGTTGATTTGGTCCACGATTGGACTGATAAAATTGTACAGTCGATGTTTTTGTGATCTATATGCTTCTACATTTTGAGGAATCAGTATTCTTGTAGATAAGAGCTTACGCAATCAACTCTATTCAAATCGATTCACAGAGTCGTGAATTTTATAGAAAATATTCTAGTTTTTACTTCGAACGTAGTGGTATCTGGTATAGTTGTTAGAACTATGAATTGTATTTCACTGTAGACTAAACACATACTGCACTTGAAAGATGCACTGATACAACGCACAGATCGACGTTAACCGCGACACCAAGACCTGCGATTCATATACTTATCGATTGCGATATGATTGATAGCCGTGTTCAATTTTCGAAAATTTAATTACGTTTCACTACGAATCCCCAATAGAAAGAAACGCGTTTACAAGGTACGCGAAAGGACAGAACCTCATGAAAATAAATTTTTTGGAGCCCATCCCAGTTGGACGACACGGACCACCGAGTGATTCATGATTCATATAAACGGTTTGCCACAATGCTGGAAATAAAGCTGAGTCATTTTTGAGGACTGCTTATGTGAAAGCCATTAAATTATTTTCGAAACACTATTATACGTTTTGATTATCTTCGCATTCCTCGATATCGACCGAACCATTTCTATCATCAAAAATGGATATTGATTTTCGTGCGACGATAAAAAATAATCAGCACGATTTTCTTTTGTGTATATAGAGTTGATTGATGCAAACTATGTAAAAAGATTTCTATCAAAACTAATGAACTGTTTGTCATAAAAATATTAACTTACAATCACATTCTTTGTAGAAAATGAAAAAAATGAGCTTACACAGAAAATGCACTCGGAATAAAAACAAACAAATGAGCTGAAAGCAAAAAACCAAAATTTTCATTGAAATCAGAAATTGATTTAAACCATTACACATGCAATTTGAACAAACAATTGATGATGTAACAGTTTTAACGAAATTACATTTCAAAACACCGGATTGTTTTAGTAATAATGCGAAATTCCTCTCTTACCAAATTAAATTTTTTCCAGCGGACACATTCTGCGTTCTTGATTCGTTTACCATTGACCACATTAGAGAAATTGAATTTTCGCCCAAGGCTTAAATAGCCTCATCTAATCATGGTACCATGTAAAAATTTTATTTGATGAAGAAAACCTCACTTTGGTTTTTGTGCGCTTGGACTTCACATTTAAGACATTCTCTTTATTTTTTATAGAGTGCTTTATTTGTGATCAATCATTTTGAAATTATCATTATTTTGTGTTTAATTTGTGAAAATATAAATATCATATTTAAGTTCGTTAAATACTTAGAATGAACAATTTTTACTGAATAGCTGTAGTAGAACCGTTTCGGTAAAGCGAAGTATTTGATTCCATTTGAAAGAATTTGTGCAGCTTATTTTGGGGTAATTCATTCTGTATTTCTCAACAATAGTCTAATAGTCATTTATTATATTGTTCCATTTTTAATGAGTATTCATTCACCATAGATAAAACAGAATTGATTTGTTGGGAATTTGGACTAGATAATCCTTTAAATGCTAGGATCTATTGCGAAGACATCTAAGGTTATTATTGGATGTTTACCAAAAGCTTGATGTGTGATGACGAAAAGATTTCAGCATTTCAAATATTTTGACATTCATGAAAATTTTATTCTATATTTAATGAATAAAATCTTTTATTGAAATTTTATTTTATTTAAGTAATGTGTTGCTCACATCCCCATCCCTTACACGCCACTACCGGTTTCTGGCTGTTTTCCGGCGTAAGGTGAGCCTTGAAACAGTGGTAAATTGGTAAACAAAGTTATGCTTGTATGCCACAGTTATATAGGCTTTGTACAATGAACAACGATGTTCAGACACAGAATCACAAAGTGATTCTTAGTCAAAGCACTCAAGGCGCTTATTGGACGACCTACGTAAGGTGTTGCACATTCCCATCCCTTACACACCCATTTGGTCTATCCATAAGCACCTTGAGTGCTTTGACCAAGAATCACTTTGTGATTCTGTGTCTGAACATCGTGGTTCGTTGTACGAACCCTATATAACAGTGGCATACAAGCATAACTTTGTTTACATGTTATTGTGTTTGACCAAGCGCGTTTAATTACAATTGCTCACAAATGCTGATTGATTTCAATAAATTTCGCAAAATAAATATTCATTGCAACGTTATATTTTTCGTCATTGCTGCCAGTCCAGTTCGAATCAAATGTATGATCATCGCAGATAAATGCAGAAAAAATTTTTTAAGAGGTTTTCGTTATCATTTGTGTTATCTCATTTGGTCCCACAGATTAATTAACAATTACGTTTTACGAATACTGCCGTAGATTTGGTGAAATTATCCATAGTTAACATTAGGTCATCAAAATGATTTCTTGAATGGATGTCGTGGATTTTGATGTAGAAACCCCACCATGAAATTCTTTTAATAGGTCAGTAATCTCTTTAATGTAATTCAGTAAAATCAAACGCAATCTGAAAAATCGGATGCCAATTTTTGATCTCGAATTTACGAAATAAATTTACTTGCAATTGAATCAAATGTGTTTACAAATCATCCGCGTTTTCAGCCTTGGGAAATACATTTGTTATATCCGTTTCATAAACAGCATTAATTATTTTGAGAAGTCTTATTTAGAAGGAACATGGAGCAATAACAAAAATATATCATCTATTTCTGTGAGAGAGATGATTATTTCCTATCTCTATTTTAATAATTGATACATACATATATCATACGATAAAAAGCGTAACACAGGACAAGTTAATTGACTCCTTTGACGCAATTATCTCCGTTTCTTTCAAGTTGCCCAATTGATCGAGTCGAGAAAATATTCTACAAAAGGGTACTGTCTAATGTAAACATTTGGTCCAAATGAGATGTAATTTCAATGCTCTCATAGGAGTAAAATTAGAGAAGTGGTTATAAATGGGTGCGAAATCCATGACAGCTAGAATTTGATGTCAATAGTCAGTGATTGTGAAGCTATGGACGTTTGAAATTCGCGTTATCAATTTACGAGAGATGCATGCCACGTTGTTACAGACAGCAATTAATCGAGCCATTTTCGGTTAAGGTCTGAAGTAAGTGTTGGAGAAAGATAGGATGCTAATATAGTAAATTCATCTTCTGCATCAAGATTCAAGTTGAACCACTTTGTATCGGTTGCATCAAACGCGTCATCGTTTAAAAAAATAGTTTGAAGTAGAGTGCTACTCTTCCGCCATCACTTGAACGAGTACGCCGGGACAGAGACATGCTTTGCTAACAGTGTTCATGATCTGGCAGCGATCGCCGCTGTATCTGCCCTCAATGCTGTATAAATTTCATGCAGTTCGACTTGGTTGATTTCAAGACTGTTTGTGTTAGTATATGTGCATCTCAAATCGGCCGTGCACAGATTTAATTTCTCTGCATCGATTGTCGTCATCTTTAAGAAAATTCTAACACTATGTGATTCTGAATTGATCATTTCGTATCAACGAAGGACAATTTTTGAAGCGCACAACTTAAAACCATTACAGGATACCTAGTTCTAAAGCGAAAATTTTGAAATATGTTCTCCTACGGCATCCGGTAAAAACTGAATCATGTATTTTAGCAACCACTGAAAAAAAGAAAATTCGTGCAGGTTGGCATGTTGCCTTTCGCTGGCGTCTTCCTATTTGTTGAATGATTCAAGAATGCTGAAATTTCACAACTGCTTACTCACCGGCGTCCCTGTGTATCAAAAAACCTGACCTAATTCTGCAATTGACAATATTGAAGTGTTTTGCTGCTTTGGACTTGACCGGACTTTTCCTTTGGCAAATAGTGGTGGCGGAGTTATAAATTATATTCGAAGACATTGGTTGTCTTATAGCAAACAGATTTTCACTATTAAAAAGTCCAAATATAACATTCATAGCTGCGAGTGTAAACCTTGTCATATTTACCATTTGCAATCCCTCATTTTGATAAATACTTATGTCGCCCATGTTTGTCAATATGACATTTATTGCATGCATTGATAAAATCCTCGTAATACTTTTAATTTTCAAAAATACTTTCCCTCTAAGCTCTAAGCTTCCCCTATATCATGCATTTCTGTCACACAAACAAACACACCACGACCGCGTTCGTGCTGTTTGCACTCACCAGGTAGAACAGTACTATAAGGATCCGCATGCGCTTGAGACATTAGATACTATTGACATTGAAAAAAGCTAATTTGCATTTTTTCCGTCACACACACTCTACGACCGGTATTGTGCTGTTTGCACTGATCAGGTATGGACAGTATGATCAGGATACGCAAGCGCAAGTTGTTAAACATTCTTTGGCTGTTTCGAGCGCATGCGGATCCTGATCCTACTGTCCCTACCTGATTAGTGCAAACAGCACAAAACCGGTCGTGGGGTGTACGTGTGATGGTAATACATTCAAATGTTCTTTTTTGTTCATGGTCATGGGTTCAAACCCAGTCTACAAAAGTGTGGGCTAATGTGATTGTAAAAAATGATCGTACAAACCCTACCCAACAATGGCATTCAAGCGCAATTTGTTTAATTTGCTTCTACTTGTTCGTGACCTCAATCATTATAATTTTCTATCTCGTTTCTCAACACGTTTTTGAGCCCATCTTTATTTCTGTTTCACCAATGCAACCAATCTGTCTCATGCTCATAATGTTGCTCCC
>JACCGJ010011657.1:0-30579 GCA_013407085.1 Atriophallophorus winterbourni | reverse complement strand
AATAATTCCCTATGTTTTGCATACTATACATTAGATATGCATTGGTTGGTGTTTTCAATAATAATTATTTATTATCACTCAGACTTTGGATTGAAATTGATTTAACGTAGTGGTACGTACGCTTCCGAATTGATACAACGATAAAGGGTAATGACACCAAAGCCTTAAAAGTTTGATGCAGTAACAATGATTGTGTATATATCTTGCCCCACAGCTCTTTTATTAATTTCTAACTGCTACCCGGATACATTAGGAAACGGAAAATTCGGTTGTCTGATAGTTGAAAGATCAGTGAAGCCTGATACAAAGTCAGACGTTAAAATCACCGTGTAATGTTTCCATTAAACGAATCCGCAGGCAAATTTTTAAATCATAAAATAAATTTGGTACAACATTTTAATTGAAACCTTATTACTAAATATACCACTTTTATATTCTAATCGAAACTAACATTGTTACCTCCACTTGATCAGACGTAACAACCCAGAACGTTAAGTTTAGGTTGGATGTATTTGGATTCTAATATTTTAATTGCGTGTACATTTCTTTAAAACTGTCGAATCTGTGTGTTTTCTGGATTTGTTTCAAATTTCCTTAGATAGAGCAAATTTGTAGGCCATTGGTGCAGCTAGGATAAAATCTGGAGGCATATATCCACAACGTCCACAAAGTATTTTGTACGCTTCAATTGTTCCGTGAATATCATCTGCTGTTTTGAAGATCGTGTAGACTCAGAAATGTTTTATTCTTAAAATATTTGTAGTGATGCAAATATATATATATTGTGTTCATCGGATATTTATATTTAAAACATTTTCTCAATTGTTGATTAAGGAACCATATAAAATTATCAATTCTTGTAATAAATATAGCGGTACACGCCAAAATAAAATATTTAATAAGTTTGATCAATTTTCTTATTCGTATTGTCATTTTGCAAGATGAAATTAGTTATTTCTTATGCGTAATGTTCATGAAATTTTCTTTTAGATTTCCAGGGTTATTTTACGTGCTCTTATGTAGGGTTTATTGAACAGAAAACAGTAAAATTGAACAATTGTTTATAGTTATCTGTTAATCGATTATCGTTACATATTATACAACTGGATGTGGTTAAACATTACAGTTGTGCGCATCTTCTAGGGGACATTTGCAGAAATGCGAATCTTTTGCGGGGATTTCAATCAGACGTTCCATATTTGAATCTTGTGACTGTTTTACTTTCTTCGAATGCCTAATTTTTATTTCCAGCATCCAAAAAATTTAGATAGGTATCAAAAATATTAAATTACCGCAACACTCTATTATCTCATGCAGTTGGTCATATCTCGAAACCATTATAGCTCTATGCTGAAAAAACCAAAGAAATGCATTCAGCTATATGTGCCATAACTTGTGCTATATACTGCTATATGACGAAAATTGTAATCAGCTACGCGTACGCACACAATTTTAACCACTTGCTAGCCGCAACCATTTGAGTAAAAAATAAGACAAAAAATGTTATTTATTTTTCCGTGCCTTGAAAACCAATAAGCGAATCATATCGAAAATGGATTTTAACATACTCTGGCTTCGATGTTTATACTCCATCTTTTTATTCAACATGAATATACACTGTGTTAATATTATTCCATAATTCGTTAAATACATTCCAAAAATATGGTCTTCAAGATTCCTCCTTAAGTTATAGTGCATAGTAGAGCACTTGTAACGTTTGATTTTGATTAGATATCTTTAATAATCTGATATTCATATATGGTGGAAATATAGCGAGCTCTTTTACATGTACTAGTGTTTTTGTGTTTGGTTTTCCTCTTTGTTTTGTTATTTGCTCTAATAATTCGAGGCTACATGTAAAGTGGGCTAACAACATCCCTTGAGTTAAAAAGGGTTTGGTGCGCAGGAAACCTTATGCTCACGTGACTGTTAAAGTTTTATGTATAATTTAAATAGAAGGATTCTTCGATAAACTTTGCCGATGGTCCTTTCTCTTCCATTTTTCCATACCAACAACTCTAAAATTAAATCATGTCTCAGACTAACCTTCATGCAATGCAATGCGCCATCTGCAGTTTCCATGATAATTTCATTTGTAATCAGATTATATTTGGAAAACAGAAATATTTTAAACATAAAACTCCACACACTCGGACCAGCAAATACCAGTTAACATGCAGTAGTCTGCTGCTCAGGCCGCTCAATTCTCTGATCACTACTACTCGTTGTGAAATGAATACCATTCAGTAGAATCTACAAATTGCTCGAAAAAGGAAATATTAGGTTAAAGTTTGTATAGTCATGCTCATGTTCAACAACCTTGTGACAATATTTAGCATGTTTGAAATAGATAGCTAAAGTCTCGATACAAGCTTCTTAATTTTTTTCAGTAATTTTTATAGGAAAGTTTATATGATTTTCTCCATCCGAGGGCTATCATAGCAGCTGAATCAAATACCATTAAGTAATCATATGAAATAATGATTAATGAATGCACTACCACATCAGCCAATATCCGTATATATTCAAAAAAGTAATTCAATCTCATGATTTGTCTTGAACCTCGAGTATTAATGAAGCATATTTATCTCACTTCCCTAGACGCCTGTTCAGCACAATTTTGTAAACGATCATTTTGTTTTGCCATTAATGAAATTCTTGCACATATCGAAATTAATATAACGGAATACATCATGTTTGAAAGTATTGGTAAAATGGATCCTCTCTAAACGCTGACCTTTTAAATTATTACCAAGCACTTAGATCTCAATGAATTGTATGTAATCAATCTTTACTTACCACCACAGACTTGAACAACTTAGCAAACTTTAAATTAGATGCCATTGTGGAATGAGAATAGCGCGTTCAACCGTGATGTCCACTTAAACTTGTATGCAAATTGCACGTGAGTCGAACGCATGGAATTGACTCAATGGTTCAACGTAAACTTAGGGACACCTTAGGAGCCGCAATGGAGCGATACGGTATTCATCAATGTTGGTCAAACAAACTAAACGTTGTGATGGCTTGAGATGAACCAGTTGGCACGAATAAGATTGATGTATTTGATCCAAGTGACATCCGGTACAAATCATGTTGAGAATAGTGTTGTGGTAACGGGATTTACATATATAAAATAAGCACGTGTGCGTATTGAACACATTTGACCAATTAAAATACTTTTGTCTTAAGAACGTGATTAACGTTTAAAATGTTGACATCAGAGATGACTCGGGATGCCATCGACAAGTTGATATGAAACGCTGCAGATAACGTAGTTAATGTTGCACCGAGTGCCCTTGAAGCTTGCGCAAACGAAATAATTTACATTTGGACAGGAGAAGCACATTTTAGTCTCGATTGTTCCGACGTAATGCTTCCTCTTTCACAATCGATTACGGTTGTCATTTCGAGATCATTTTAGAAACCAGCTGACGTTACTGAGGAAAATAACAAAGTCACTGATTAAGGAGACAAGAAATGACATGCAACGTGTGAACGGTGCTGACACCAAAAGAAAATGCGAACACATTACGAATGTTTATGATATACGACTAAAACGCTTTAACAAAACGGAGGATATGGACATAATCTAAGTTGATAATGAAGCATTCAACAGCGGTAACAACGTTACGCAACAAAGCAATATGGAACCTCAAAATCCTATCATTTCTGACCAGATTATTGGACATCGAAGGTTGGTCAGAATTCATGGACTTCTTTCAATCTCTCAACGCTGTTGGCAAATCGTTGATAATTTACTCACATCTTTCTATCTTTGAAAGCTGATGGAACAATTGTGTACTTATTACTCGGTAAACAATTATAATGCACCAACTCGGTAATTGGGTCAATATAATAGAAAAATTACTCTTATATTTCCTGGTTGATGAAATTTAATTATCTGGTTTGGCAAAATCTTTAATTAAAAGTATGTGAACAAGTTGCGCTTGTATGCCACTATTCGGTAAGGTTGGTACGACTAACCTGTTCAATCACATGAGCCCCCACTCATGTAGACTGGGTTTAAAACCCATGACCATAAATATAAAACACATTTGCATGCATCTCCTTCACACAAAACACCCCACGACCGGTTTCGTGCTGTTTGCACTCCTCAGGTAAGGACAGTATGATCAGGATCCGCATGCGCTTGAAACAGTGGAAGAATGGTAAACAAGTTGCGCTTGTATGCCACTATTGGGTAAGGTTGGTACGACTAACCTGTTCAATCATATTAGCCCCCACTCATGTAGACTGGGTTTAAAACCCATGACCATGAACATAACAGCTGATTTGCATGCATCTCCATCACACACACACACACACCCAACGACCGTGGGGTGGCACCAAAGTTTTGGGCTGAACCATCTACCTTTTGCTTAAAATCTTCGTACATAACCACTGTGCTTTTTAAATTTCATTAGCTCATCGATTTCAATTCATTTATTTTCGTTGTAAATTGTCGTTATGCTAATGACCGACATCATTACAATGAGAAACATTACCTGCATTGAACTCGGTGGGCTATAAATCATTGCATAATCGAAGCCTGAATTTTGTACCACTCGATTAATTAGACTGATGACACTGACCTAAACTTTTTCCGTTCAATTAGATTGATTTGCTTGAGGAGAACATTACGTATTGCGACTTGTCTAACGCGGGTGAAGGTTGTTGTGTTCAAAGTGCACACTTCCGTTTAACGCGATTAAGCAATACCTAATTCTTCAAGTGATTTTAATGCATAGGTTGTTTAGCCAGTCATGGTCGATGTGATTTAAAATAAAGATTGGAACTAATCATGCTTGCATTGACCTAATGTCCAGATTTCTAACAATTACTGGTTTCATGCTTTTGGCGTTTATCACGTAGAGTAAACAACGTGCATCGAATAATTTTATAGACTGAAAATGAAAAAAAACGATGAAGCCTATTTCAAAAATACCTAGAGCAAATGATCACACAAACACCGTTTTCTGGGTTGAACAATGAACTTTTAGGATTGGTCATTTTTGTTATTCTGGTATTAGTCCATTTATAATTGGCGGTGTTGGTTCGCTTATGTGTTCAGCTGGTTGAAAATCACAAAATTCTTGAACGTCTTCAATATATTTCGGAGTGATCAAAGCGTTTCAAATCCATTCCACAAACCATACCGTTTTGCAAGCCTACGTATTCTGAGATATCAGGAATTGCTCCAGTATTTAGCTCAATGGAATTTTGAGAACCACGTTTTTAAAGGGTTCTTGAAAGTTGTTTTTTTACAAGATTCACCTGCAAAATATCAACGAAGCCCTGTGTGTGACTGACATTTATTTATAACTATTCAAGCCACGTTAGAAATCTAAGCATTCATTATTGAATACATCACAAGTTAAATGAATCAGCTTGTCAATCATCGCGGGAGGCCGTTTATATTAATTAGAATATAGTATTACTTTTAGAACTGGTTGCCGTTAATTATTGGCATTCACTTTTTAATATACGGGGTACTTAACAAACAGTTCCGAGTTATTTCAATTTGCATTTTTTCAAATGTAAGTGTTGCAATCAATATCATACGATAAACATACACACATAACCCTCCAGTGTAAAATGTGCTCTTATTTGTTTAGCACCGTACCTATGTTGAATAATCAAGCATTCTATTTCCGGAAACGGTTGGTACTGAGATAAAATATCACGTTGCTCGAACGATGAACAGCGCGATAGCTCACTGATGATTATAGTGCTTGAATAATCGCTGTAAATGGTTTGCGAGGGAGGCAATTATAAAGAGCTACATAGTTATATTCATAAATCTAACTTAAGTCAGACCTTTAGCTCGGCAAACGCTGGAGAAGAAATCGTGTGCAAAGCAATAGAAAGCATGGTTCAAACGGCGAGTTTATTTGCATCTGCCTCGGCGAGTCATTTAACTTCAATTTGCATGCATATTGCGGAAATGTTCCGAAATTGATGCCAACAACACTTATACGGTATCACGGGTGGTAATTTTCTGTGCGTGTATAGATTTTTTCAAAAATAAATATTACCAAAGTATCCTAGATCGTACCTGTAAGGTCTACAAGAAAATCGATATAATATTTGCGGACTTAAAATTACCAAATGCAAATGATATATCGATTCACGGACATCTATTCGCGGAATTTTGGGATCTTTAGGATCTTAAATAACGTATCGTTACATTATTCGAGAAATGGACTCATCATATTATATCAAAATGCCCACTGTATACAGATTAAAATGTTAAAGCGTTGCTTACCATTTTTCTATTATTTCTATTTACGCGGATGCTTCTAGTACTGTCTTTACTCGATGAGCGCCAAACTGGTCGTGAAACGTGTAATGGAATAGTGTGCAAACACGCATATTTTATTTAGTTGCTAATTTCATTAATTCGAAACATTACATCTGATATTCTATTAGGCAGCTTGAATGTTTTCTCTACCCATCGACACTAGGCAGTTGACATTTATGTTTAGTTAAATATCCAGCTAGATCACCGACGACGATTTGAATATTATTTTCTAACCAACAGAATAGTGGGTGACATCCCTGTACGTTCTATTTGAGTTTCTTGCTAGTTAGTTCTCATTAGTTCTCGTAAATAATCAATATAATTATATAAAACGGCACAAGGAGTTTTCAACTAAGCTTTTTCTTAATTCTTGTACTTGATTAAATGGTAAGACCCAAAGGTACTACCTAGTTTTCAATAATAATATATTGTCTTGAACTGTTCAATTTTACATTCATTACAAAAAATGTTCAATTTCGCTGACAAATGTCAGAAATTAAAACAATTACAGTGATAAATTATTCCGATTCATAGCAGAATATATCTTTCAGCAAAACAATTCTCTATTATTATAATTTTTCCTTGAGTACTCATCACTCTTTTCTACTCGTTGTCCTCCCAGAGAACCTGATCGGATGAGTGTTTCTAGTTTGGGCACAATCAAAGTAGCGCATCACACGTTTGAAAAGCCTCAAAGAGAATCATATAATAAAGTGAGTTTACTACTTTGATCACTGTTTCAAGTCTCATTGAACCTAATCTTATCGTATCCAAATGATGACGGCAAACAATCCAAAACCGGTTGTCGAATGCAAATGCTGGAGACGCGAGGAACACAATTCAATGAGTTTCGATGGGTTTTGCAATTTGGTGTCACTTCTACCCAATGTTATGCTAGTTGAAACCATAGTCATAAACGTATTTGTTTCAATTCTATTTCAAATGTACTTTCAAACACGAAACTGCGAGATCATTGATTGGAAAATCTAATTGTCGTCTGTAAGAGTTAAGAGAATCGAGCCTTTAGCATAGTAATACATAATTAAAGTTTGCTAATCACCATTCATTTAACCTCTATCTCGAATGCGTTTCATTCCCAATGTCAAACAATAAACTATTGTTAATTAATATTAAATAGGATTCATAACATTGTTAAATCGACCTATCATATCGGTAGCTTTTGATGTGATGTTACGTAGCTTTTAAACTCTGATTTCGTATGTTGTACTACAAATGTATGGTACGACTAGTTTAATTTAAGCTTATTTTATCGAGTTTGCTCAAGCTTGGCGAATGACATTGGATAGCTGGGGTCAGGTAGAATCCACGCGTCAAGATTGCACTTCTTTCGTTTTTGAAGTTAAATTAATTGGATGATCCAATTATTCATGATTAGAAACCAAAGATGCGTTTATTACCGCAATAAATTGTGTATATTTTGAGGAGGCAGCGATTTATCAGCGTCTTCTGTAAAAGCGATGAGCTTGTGCGATGCTTTCATCCCGCTCTCATGATTTTCGGTCTTATTTGACCTTATGTAGTAATTCTTTGTGATGTGCTGTACCAACGAAAAGCAGAAGCTCAAATTAGTTCCGTAAGTACAATTTAACTAACGTGAAGGCACGCCTAACACAATCGAAGCCAACAGTCAAAGCAGATCAGTTAAATGAGATGAGAATCGATCAGAATGAAGGATTACATTTCAGGTTGCAGTTGGACTCCTTCGGTCGATGTCCACTATGGATACACTTCACAAGCCAATGCTGGGTCCATGCTCCGGCGCATTTTCAATGACTAAGCAGTCCCTTTCATGAGGAACAACAATCTCTTCCACAGCGCTCAGGGCGATAAGCGGTACTCGATAAATCGGGAACAGTTGCGCACTGACGGCGTGATTTACTATTAGCAGCCGAAAGCAATATCTGCTCTGTTGAAGAATCGATGTAATAAACTATTGATAGAACAAAATTGAGGAGTACAATTTACCAACTAAGACAAACACAACATCTATTCACAATGCATCTGCGGATTTACCATCTGGATATGAAAATTCATTAAACATCACCTCATTAATGGTTAGTTTGGGATTAATTCATGTCATTCATACATATCTGATACCAGAACCTTGAATCTCGAATATTGCGAATCGTGAGTGCAATGTACGTATTGTATCTCTCCACCAGTTATGTATCGATTTCATTACTTCGAATAATCGATAAGGTGACTTTGATGTGTAGTGCATTCATAAGAATCACGTGCTGCTCACGAGATTATACGGTATTGTTTGGAAAAATCTAGCGCAAAATCGTAATTACTCGTGATCAAATATAATTTTGAAGCCAGATATTTTCATATTATCTATCATATTTCTCGCTATTTTTCGTTTGAAAGTCAAATGTTGACAGATTTATTTAAATTTTCATGAACATCATGCATTTTTTAACATTCAAGCGACACACAGTGACTTCGAAATACGGAAACCTCGTGTACATGCTCAGCCGGTGTTTGGATGACATTGAACGATTTGGAAAACGTCTGAACAAATGTGTTCACTTCGATGACGTTTCCGGAGAATATCGTACGTTTCGGATTGGTGTATGCTTTTCCTTGATTATTTATACCATCACGTAACAATCATTGAGCATTTTGACGGAAGTTAAACAACCTGATAACATTCTGAGATTGGCGTTAGTATTTTAAACCAACGAAAGCAAGTAAACATTCCGGTTGTGAAAATAGAGTCGAAACTGCATCCAGAAAGCACATCTGATCGCGTAGGGGAAACTATCATGATATATTGATCAATGCATTGTGGTACTCTCATCCCCATCCCTTACACACCACTACCGGTTTCTGGCTATTTGCCGTCATCAGGTGGAGACAGTAAGATCAGGTTCAGTGAGCCTTGATATGATGATCACTTATAATGGCGCAATTTCCAATGATAACCTCTTCGCTTAACTATCATTTATTACTTATTGATTTTTTCATGCTTAATTGTTCTACGCGTTGGTTTTACTCGTTTTAGTGGTGGTGTTTTCGCATCCAAATTCAGTTTTTCAGCAGTGTGCCACATTTGATTAATTACACATCAATGGAAACCAAGAACTACATCAATGATATAATTTGCTGGTTTCTTTTCGAGGGCTATTTACATGTCATGAAAATGCACAAAAGTCTAACAACGACGTCAAATTTTCCATGTTTCTTCTACATACAAATAAATATGTATATATTCCCAATCACATTCAATTACCAATTCACATTAAAGTTACGGCAAACCAATTGTCCTGTAACTTAGTATGTGTGTTTTGCATTCCGTGTAAACATAGAAACTTGAAAATACAACAAATTAAAGCTCGTTCTGCTTTTAACACAATTCATCCAGAACTAGTCACGGACACAAAGGTCAAACCACATGGCTACAGAGAACTCACCGAATGCGTTCGTAAAATCAAATATGCGTTGAACTTGAATTCGGAATTCGAGAAAGAAGTTCCAGAGACGTCACGAAAAATTTTCACTCGGTTAATCAAAATCACCTTCTGGTTAGATGACATTTGCCAGGCAAAGGTTATCACGGCTTACGATGCTCATTCGGTCAGGGATGTGGTGGAACCGTTGTTGTACGAGGACACAATCGCGTCTATCAAAACAATGCTTCCAGATGACCTTCAAACCAAATGGGAGCGTTTGGGGCCCACATGGAACACACCTACGTGAGTTACGGTATTTGATATGATTTCATATTAGAAAGTTTCGTCACATAAATTCGGTGGTTTTTAAGAGATTGTGGTGTATGACATCCAGCGGTAGAACGTGTTTGCAGTTTTTGAAAAAACATTTAGTAATTTCTTTGGAACTCATGCGCTGTCGAGAAACGCAACACTTTGGGCAAGCTTGCTTGTATTTTATTTCAAAATTCGTTTATAAACATTTCAAACATTCACCTTCTCATCATTAATATAACTGGAAAATTGTTGACGGACTACCCATTTACTCTTTCTATTTGACAATATTAAAATAAAGTACGAATTCGCTTTCGTCCGGAACCCATAAAAAGTACAAGTAGCCACTTGGTTACAATTTACTTGATAAACGGTTATATGTATTTGATGAATTCATTTGAATAAAAATTCATCTGCATGTATTTAAATCACACACACGAGCTGTTTAAGATCACTAGGTAGTGACTGTAGGATTAGCACCTAGCTCCTAGCAACAGTAGAGGAATGTTAAGCAAGATGTGAACTTGTATGTCACATTTGGATAATGTTAATGATCTTTGTTAATGACCGTTTGTTTAACCCTGTCTACATGTGCGCAGGCACATGTGATTGAACAGGCTGGCCCCCCAACCTTATCCAACAGTGGCAAACAAGTTCACAACTTGTTCATCATTTTAATGTAATTTCATATAAATTCGTTTACCATCATCATCATCATCATCATCATCATCATCATCATCATCATCATCATCATCATCATCATCATCATCATCATCATCATCATCATCATCATCATCATCATAGACAACATTACATCGGTAGCACGTACCGAATGCTTAGCTACCACACAACCATGAAAAGTAAAATCCTTAAAGATTGGGAAGGGTGGGACATAAATAGCTACGGATGCTATAGAAAAGTAAGCACAAACAAACTGGGAAGAGGTGCCTACACCTCAAATGGAACATGCATTCAAACAAGTTTCGTGAACGAGTTGAGCGACATCAGCACGGCAGCTTTCTTGCGGCTTTCACTGCCAAGCATCATAACAAGCTTTTCTCGTCACTACGCTTTGCAACATACAAGGTTAAGCAAGCACTCCAAGAATATGCTTAGTGCAAGACCGCCATTGAACACGGTTTTAGGACATATCCTGAAGCGTAACTAGCCATTGTGATATCTGATCACGGTGACACCAGCCTGGAAGTCGCGCTGCGCCGACCTTGGTATCGTTCAAAGAAGAATTACAAAGTTATTATTCGTCAAGAGCTCCATAATATCGAAAGACAATACACAACTTATTATTGGTACTGCTCACATACTCAGCACTTGAACACCACAACCAATCCTAGCTGTATACGGCCATCAGATGGAGACAGTGAGATTAGTTGTAATGTGCGTTGAGACAGTAGAATAATTGGAAACGAAGCTATACGTTGTAGCCTCTGGCAAATGGTGTTCGTACAACGAACCACGATAAGTGCAGGGAATGTGAGCAATATGATCCATTGGCTGGTTATTAGCGTTTTGAAAGCCTAATGAAGAATCATTTCATGATTTTTCATTTGAAATCCATGTTTCGATGCACCTACCATATTCAACATTTGCCGCAACGTATAATCTTATTTATTACTCCCTAACTAGCTCATGGGTCATGGAAACTAATCTCACGGTCTCTACCTCATACCGTTGAACAGTCGGAGATTGATTGTGGCGTATAAGTGCCGGGATACGAGCAATTCTATATATCAGTATACTAACGTTGTGGTATTCACTTAAACTCATATTTGTTTTCGATAATCACTTGTTGCGATGCAACTATTTAAGGTAGTAGGTAACCGATCTTGATTTAAATGTCCACAAAGGTGAACACAGCTATGTAAATACTCACCGTTTTGGTATGCCAACAATCCATTTGACTTATGCATGTAGCAGCAACATGCGTCACGTTCCAAGCAGTGTTGTCTATTTGTGCTGATTATTTGCTTTTTCTTATGTTGACAGGATTCTCTGGCCTAACCCATTAAAAAGTTACATGCCCCAATTCAAAACTCATCCTCGCTTCCGGGTTCTCAGACCAGAACGATTACACCAATTTCTCGAGGTGAGTATTGACTTGTTTCGTGTCGTTGCCATCTAGGAGACATTCCGTGAGTATGCCAACGGAATTGCACGGAATAAATCTAATCTAATTACCATCAACACTCCTTACATATTCAATTATTTTGGACTATAGGTTTTCCTTTTCCTCTCCCTTTTTCTCATTGCTTTTTGTTAAAATTCGTTAGACATTAGCATACTCATGAGAATTTGTTTTTCTAAATTTTAAATTGCATCTAATATATACAGAGAGAGCGGAATGAAAAAATTTCATTTTAATTTACGAGATGATGCCTTTTGCTGTGAGATGTTTCAGTCATGTTCTTGGTTGCCATTGCCTCAGGTCGAATACATCGATCACACACTTCGTCCTGTGTACAAAGTTGGCACTCACGGTGTACAAGGAAGTGAGTTCACGTTTCATTCAATCATGAACACTTGGCCACGCATTCTTGAAGAGGGCCGCCATTATTTGCAGATTTATCACATTTTGACTAACAGAATGATTTTTCTTTGTAAAACAATTGGAAAATAACTTTACATTGCTGTTCTAAGTTCTCGTTCTTCAGTTTCCGACTAATAGTTGAATTCAAATCACTATTTTAACCACACTCACTTTCAAACCCAAATCATTACCGGGCTCTCATTGAAAGGGCAAACATTTGACTTTGCAAGATTTGTATTCCTGATGTCATTATTAAAGTTTATTGATGATTTGTCCTGATTAACTGGGCCATTCTATCTTTATTACTTTGCTATAGCCAGTTTAGGTCACGATATGTGTACCTTTCCGTATCATAAACGCAAATTCCCTTCTGAATTCATTGAAAAGTTGTATAATATTGTCTTTGTCGGTTGAGTATTACCCAAAAATGACTTTGATTCCATTATGTCACACGTATTCCTCGAAAGTATTCGGCTCGTATTTCGTCGCATTGGACGGTGAGGCATCTCATTTCGTTCCCATACAGATAACGCTTTCCTCTCCATAAAATTCTGTTAAAGCCAACCAAGCGCTCTTATTGCTTTATCTTTCTGTGATTATAAAAATGCCGTATCGGTTGATGCATTATTGAACCAAATTAATCAAGATCCGCAGAGGTGCGATCTAACTTGGTGAGTACTAACCTGGGAACTAAACATAGCATTAAGTCTTGACAGGGTTTCACATATTTACCGTGGAAATTTATTAAGTTGAATAATCAGCTTTATTTGAAATCATTTCTACCCACATGCTCATTTCACAAGACCTGGTAATTCACGAAATAACATAATCCATTTAGTGTGCATTATGATGACAGTGGTCAAAAATTGCAGCCATTCAACGCTGAGTATACAAGTAATACATACAATAATCTAGTAATTCAAGAACTATCTGTGTACTACTGCATGATTTTTATTAAAAAGGGCCGCCATCAGCGTCTGTCGGAAATCTGAGGAATTGGTTACCTCTAAACTGCAGTTATTTGTTTTAATGAAACACCTGAAGAGATCATGAAGATATAATGATTTCTATATGCTTTAACGTCACTTATTATTGAAAGAGATTTATTCAAGGTTTTCACACCGAATGCTGGTTGTAGAACTGCACGAGATGTTCCGCGGTAGAATGTTCATCGATTGTCTCCAGAGCAACATGTGCTCTGCTCGAACGATCAATTCGTTCTTTATTGAGACAACCGATACACTTTGCCAACTACACAGTTTGGTCATATTGATTCCGGTAAATCATGCCAAGGCTGTGTTGAGTGCGATCGGTAAAATCCACCGTGCCTCGCTGATCTACCTCAATCGCTACATTGTAACATAATTGATACAACGATACCACGATTTACGATGATTCGATGTACCGAAAAACCATCACATTGCCGAGCTTGGGTGAGAGTTCGGCTCGAATAGTCATTACGATAGCAGGAACACTGAGTATTACTGGGCTACATTGTCGTATGATTAAATTTACGTCAAGTCCTAAGTAGTCATTATCAGAATGTTATTGATACATCGCTCATATAAGGCAAAAATGTGTGTCGAAGCGATACCTGATCTATTCATGAATTATATGCGGGTAAAAGAAGCTATGCTTTACAAGAACCACAAAAATGTACATAGGGTCGGGTGGTAAAAACATCAAAAAATATTATTATAGATTATTGTCAAACGTAAAAACGTAATTGTCCATATGGGTATAAAGTGATTTTTTAAAAGCGTCAATGGTTTCAGATTGTGCCACGTGAGTAGGTATTCACAGGTAGGTATTCACAATTGCACACCGCGAACAGAAAATGTGTATTTGCGGCAGTTCAATCTGCTATGCTGTTGGTAAAGTTTATATATATCCTAATTGGAGACTCGATCAGATTACGAAATGACATTGACATAAAGTAAGCAAAAATTGCAGCTAAACAGTTTGATTTAAATTATTAAATGAAGTAAAAACTTGATTTAGCTCGGAAAATATATATTTGCAATCGTTTTCATCACACACCGACTAACGGTTACGCGCTGTTTGCACTCATCAGGTAAGGACAGAGAAATCATTTCAAACTCAAGAGCACCTTGACGAAAAACATGAAATCATTTCCTACGTATATTAGCATGTTTTCGAATCGGTGACAAACATCAGGCAGACATAGCGCATATCAAGTGCTTTGAGTAATGAACAATGTCAGGGATATTCTATTATGTGATCTCTTTCATGAAAATGGGGCACCAGTTCCATATTAATCCAGAACTTCAACTTTCGAAATCCCACCTTAAGCTTAACTATATTTGACAACCATCCCATCACATATTTTAGACTTTTCCGGCATACGCTTTTGTTTTAATCATACCACCATTTAAATACTTCCAGACTTTCTTCTCCTAACTCTTCAAAAATGCTCCTTTAGTGTCTGAGAAAATCCACAAATGAGTTCATGTTAAAAACATCACCTATCTTCGAAGTGAGAACTTATTTCAAAGCTGAGATATCTCATTCGCTCTACTTTTTCACAGACAGATCATCTTGAGAAATGTCATCCAAAAACAATTCGCATATTTTGTAATTTGTACTTAAGCCATCATATAAATGTACTTTTGTATATGAGCTAGCGTATTCGCTTAAAGTACCTAGAAAGTGAACTTTATGTGCAGGTCTTTAGCAATATCGTTGGAAGCGTATTCGGTGCACTTTAATAAATTCGTAGGGGAGATCGTCTACATGGGTAAGCATTTTAATACTGAACAGTTGGTGGAGTTAAACGTGCAGACCTCGTGAGTATTAAAATTAAAACCTCCACTATATCTCCACATACAAACCAGCAACCTCAAAGTTCAAAGGCAGACACAGGAATAAATTATTGTATAAGGCGGGTAGCTGAACTAATTTTCTTATCACTCATTTCTGCCTGTGTAGCGTGTGAAGAATCCCATGATTTGCCCTATCGATTTAGTGAATTGATGTGGGCCGGTTGATATTCGTAAACTCAAGACACGAGTCAACCGCCAGCATCCAACCATCTGTTAGGCAGTGTATGTGGGTTAAAAATACCAGTAACAGAATGCAGCCAGCGGAATCTCACCGAATAACTGAGACAGCTCCATGTGAGCAGGACTTCGCACATGTAGACTACGCGCTGATTGATGTGAACTTCGAATACATCGAATGTTGTCGCTCATCGTCACAATTCAGATCTTCACAAGGAATGCGCCATGTTCGAAAAGCGTGTGATTTGATCAAGCAGATTTTTGATGTGAATTTGGTTGAGTGGTGAAATCTGGAGAGTCATATGGCGCACATTTCGAGACATTTGAATGGTTGTTGCCTCATGGAGCTCAGTCAGGTTGTGTTCGTAGTACTACTGTCGTAAGTATTGACTTTAATGTTTTCCTGATAAAATAATCGGTAGCCGATTTGCAAATGAGCTTTGCATTTGTCATTCCATAAGGGGTTTACCTAAGGATCGCATTTCAATAAAACATGGTGTTAACTTGACTAAGTGGATGTGCATAATGTTATCCAAACGGTATTAGTCACGCAGTACGAGGGAGGGAATGCGAAAAAAATTACAACACATTGAGTGTGTTCTATTTATTTCCCTCTGCATCATCTTAGTAACAGTAACAGTCGTCCACAAACAAGGAAACCTTTTAACTCAGGGGCATCGACAACTTGTTTTTTTATACATATTTTGTATGCATAATCAGCCTTGTCTCTGTGCTATTTCTTTGCTTTCCAAAGGTTTAAATAATTAACCTAATTACATTTCCTCTTACCTGATGATCATTTTGCGGATTCAAAAATATATTTTATGCACCTCCGCAATAACTAAGTTCATATCTGTGGATGCGAGATATTTTGTAAGTTTAATCTACCTTCCTATGTTGTTGTTGGCCTCCTTCGGTCGATGTCGACCATAGATGTACATCACAATCGCGTGAATGTTCAAGTTTTGCAGCTTTCCTATGTACTAACCTCACAATTCACGTGTCAATAAAAAGAAAGCTTTCAAATATCATTAGAGATCTTAGCCGTAATCACACATGGTATATGAGAGGGGATAAGTGGTAACCATGTATTGCGTTTTTATTTCTGAGGATATTAGACTAAGTTTCGATAGGATATGTGTTTTCTGTTGTGCCTTATTCACAATTCTGGACCATAAAATTATGACCCTTGAAATCTTCACCATTCATTTGCACCTTCTCAGCTTCAATGACTAATGAAAAACTAACATTAATAAACCCAAAGTTAAGAGCACAATAATGTGAAAACTCCTCATCTCGTAACCTTGCTATCACAACGGGGCAACAGCAATCACATTGCAGATATAAATAATGTCAGTTAAACGAACAATATGAACTATTTTTAATGGTATTGTTGAGTTTATTTGGCTAGTGGATTTTGTATATGTCGTTTTTCGATTTTAGAGACACTGTTGAACTATAAGAATTTGTTCATGCTTGCCATAAATTCTTTTTTAAATGGCTACATCACAATGTAATTTCCAAGTCAAACAAACTGTAAGTGGAAAGTCAGGTATCCTTCAATTTACGATTTCGAGGATAAATCCTCATTTGCAAATTGAAATTTAGCTTTTTATATGGGGACTAATCTAAGTCCCACAGTTGGTGCAATGTAGCACCGATAACTGTTTGGAATATTTTTGCAACATTCCAATAACAGCAGATGGTAATTTTTGTTTAAAGTCAGATTTTTATTAATAAGTAGTATATGACGTTCGAAAAGCAGGACAGAAGCACACGACCGGTTTCGCGGTTATTGCCGCTCATCAGGTGTGCGTATCCGTGACCTGACATTCGAACGCCGTTCTGACTTTGTGCTAAACCCATTTATTTGCGATTTCGAGGATAAATCCTCATTTGCAAATTGAAATTTAGCTTTTATATGGGGACTAATCTAAGTCCCACAGTTGGTGCAATGTAGCACCGATAACTGTTTGGAATATTTTTGCAACATTCCAATAACAGCAGGATGGTAGATTTTGTTTAAAGTCAGATTTTTATTAATAAGTAGTATATGACGTTCGAAAAGCAGGACAGAAGCACACGACCGGTTTCGCGGTTATTGCCGCTCATCAGGTGTGCGTATCCGTGACCTGACATTCGAACGCCGTTCTGACTTTGTGCTAAACCCATTTATTTGCGATTTCGAGGATAAATCCTCATTTGCAAATTGAAATTTAGCTTTTTATGGGTTTGCAATGGGTTTGCAAGTAAAACAATGCACAACTTTGTTAATGCATTTACTTGAACCATTTCGCTGGCGATAATCTAACTATAATCTCCGAAATTTTGGCCAGATATTGGCGTGTATGTGCCCATCATGACAAAGTGTAGTAAAAGAACAAGTGACCACCGGGCTCTAATTAATTTTCAAATATAGCTCAATTTAAGTGTTCAATTGAAAATGTCTAAATTATATTACCAACATTTTCAAGTGTAAAAACTTTAACAAATTTAATTAATTAATCGATTGCTCACAGTGTCTTATGTGTATGATTGAAATGACTGCAAATGAGCTTTTTTTAAAGTTATATAAATTCTGCAACCTCGATGGAAAGATTAAAATACATTATCACTGACTCCATAAGCCACGACACTTAATGGAAAATGAAAAGTATTAATTCCACAACAAATAAGTTCTGTTTTGATAAAAAATCTGACCATCAAATCAGAGGACGAGATGAAAACTGTCGTGTTATTCATCAAGTGGAACAATGCAAATAGCGCGACAAATTGTTATCGTAACATTAAATGCCAAGCACATAATATTGTATCGTTTATATTGAGCTTTTTTATTACATTTCATATTACATTTTATACATATATTCGATATTATCTTTCAATATTTTCGAAATATTCCTTCATTTTTCACAGAGATAAAAGCCTCAATGTTAAAAGGTGCGTAATCATTCTGTTTATATTTCACTTCACGCCTACCCACGCTACATGTTTTGTACTCCTTTTTAAGTGGAAATGTGTAATGTTGTGCTAAGCTGTTTATAAATCCTATGATTGTTTTGTTCGGAGTATTCGCATTGCGATGAATGAACATTGCAATTTCATAGAAACACATCAGCGCAGCTCAAAACTTAACTCGTTACGATAACTTATAATATAGAACATAATATTGAAATAAAAGATGAAGGATATAGTTGATTAGTCCTTTGCAAACGTTTCGATTAAACACTAACTCTCACTAAATAAGGAGTATTAGTAAAACTAATGCAAACCACCGAATGGTAATTTACATGAATTATCATCACCAAGATTTCTTTTAAATAATTTTCTTATACTCATACAAAGAATATCGAGGTTAATGCTGGTCAAGCGATCAACACTTTTGAAATTATAAATGCAATTTGTTTTATTTATCATTAGTGAAATCGACACTGAATGCAATATGATTATCACATAGGACAGGTCTTGTTCGAATTATGGGGCTTACCCGATCGATTATTTATGAGTAAATGTGATTGAATATGGTGGCTGTGCCAAACAGCGTCTACAAACGAATTTGTTTACCATTCTTCCACTTCTATGTTTTATTCAAATTAAAATATTACAAAATAGTTAAGTGATTCATCATCAACTGATTAATCATCGTTCACTTTAGCATAAATCGAAAAACCACAATTGTTTCAACTGATATCGCCCGATAAACATGATTAATCAATGGGACAGTTGAAAAAATGTTCTATTATAAACGTACTTTTAAGTTTAAGCGCATCATTAAGCTTGCATTAAATGACAAACATAATTATTCTATGACACAGAACACTGTAACAACTGAATCAATATATTGCCGTCAGTTGTATGAAATGTAATGCAATGGGTTTGTAAGTAAAACAATGCAAAACTTTGTCAATGCATTAACTTGAACCATTTCACTGGCGATAATCTAACTATAATCTCCAAAATTTTGGCTTGATATAAGCGTGTATGTGCCCATCATGACAAAGTGTAGTAAAAGAACAAGTCACCACTGGGCTCTAATTAATGTTTAAATATAGCTCGATTTAAGTGTTTAATTGAAGATGTCTAAATTATATTACCAACATTTTCAAGTGTAAAAACTTTAACAAATTTAATTACTTAATCGATTGCTCACATTGTGCTATGTGTGTGATTCAAATGACTGCAAATGAGCTTCTTTAATGTTATATAAATTCTGCAACCTCGATGGAAAGATTACAAATACATTATCACTGGCTTCATAAGCCACGACACTTAATGAAAAATAAAAAGTATTATTTCCACAACAAATAACTTCTGTTTTAATAAAAAACTGACCATCAAATCAGAGGACGAGATGAAAACAGCTGTGTTATTCATCAAGTGGAACAATGCATTAGCGCGACAAATTGTTATCGTAACATTAAATGCCAAGCACATAATATTTTATCGTTTATATTGAGCTTTTTCTATTACATTTCATATTACATTTTATGCATATATTCGATATTATCTTTTAATATTCATGAAATATTCCTTTATTTTTTACAGACAAAAAAGCCCCAAAGGTCGAAGGTGCGTAATCATTCTGTTTATATTTCACTTTACGCCTACACACGCTACATGTTTTGTACTCCTTTTCAAGTAGAAATGTGTAATGTTGTGCTCATGTGTTTATAAATCATATGATTGTTTTGTTCGGAGTATTCGCATTGCGATGAATGAACATTGCAATTTCATAGAAACACATCAGAGCAGCTCAAAACTTAACTCGTTACGATAACTTATAATATAGAACATAATATTGAAATAAAGATGAAGGATATAGTTGATTAGTCCTTTGCAAACGTTGCGATTAAACACTAACTCTCATGAAATAAGGAGTATTAGTAAAACAAATGCAAACCACCGAATGTTAATTCACATGAATTATCATCACAAATTTTTCTTTTAAATAAAATTCGTATACTCATATAAAGAATATCGAGGTTATTGCTGGTCAAGCGGTCAACACTTTTAAAATTATAAATGCCTTTTTTTATTTATCATTAGTGAAATCGACAGTCCCAGAAGTTGAAACGTGTGAGGGTAAGACAACATGTGTTCCGAAAAAATAATCATATTTGAAGGACGAATTCATTTAAATGTATTTCTACCACAAACACCACAAAATCGGTTTCGTGCTGTTTACACACATCAGTTAGAGAGAGTAGAATCTGGATGCAATTACTCTTGACAGTGTAGTATACAAGTAAATAGTTGCATTTGTGTTCCGCTGTTGGATACGTTTGCTACGAGGAATTCAAATTAATTCGATTCAAATTTTAATGGTCCAAAAAGTAAATAATTTACAGTAACCAGAGATTGAAAGCATAGGGAAGGCATAAAAAGAACACAAATATTTTATCAATATGGAAAGTTAGCAAGTGTATTTAGGTGTGAGGTTGGGTTTAGTCAACATATACTTGTCAAGTTCAGCCTTGAACAAGTTCAGGGTTGATGCGCAAATGATATGTGGGGGCAGGGAGTTCCATAAAAAAACAAACTCGGACAGCGAAGAAAAAAGAAAGGAAGCTGTTGATTCACATATGCCCAACACATGATCACGAAAAAATGATCATTTGTGTGCATTTCCATCAAGTACACCCCACGACATGTTCTGTGCTTCTTGCACTTATCAGGTTAGGACAGTACAACCATGATTCACATGCGCTTGAAACATAAAGATACTGAGCATCACACCAAATGCGAACAAATAAAATCCATCACCAAAGTTTCAACATCATTACCAAGCACGGAATGATCAAAGATTTACAATATTTTATGCATTTTCGTTCAATTTATGTTCTCAAATTATCAGCATTTTTTGTGACCAAATTGTGGTGCACTTCACGATTGATTTTAATCTTCACATGTGGAATTTTTAGTCCCTTTGGGCAATTTTGGTAAAATTACTGGTAAGTTGGTTTTCAAATTTCTAGAATTAAAACACGTTAAAACAAATTGTTTGAATGCAAAACCACTTAGTTAGACTCCGTGAAAACGTTTCACCAAATCTTCAAATTTGATGAATTTTTTTCAATCCAAGTCGTGTGGTTGAAACAATGAGGATAGTGATATCATTTCACCTGAGCTCAGAATCCTCCCTGTTGGTAAACTATATAACTTCATTACAATCAACCCTAGGATAATTGATTTTTTATATGCATCATCACATTCGTTTCCCGCCCATTATAGAAATTTGTGTTGAAACTAAATCACTCAAGTAGCGCTTGTATGCCACTGTTATATAAGGCTTGAGATTGACACTTCTTGTTGTTAGAAAAATGTGATATATTGCCGCGGTATAGCGGAAAAATATTCGTTAGGATAAATGTCGTGCTATATAAACGGGATGTAAGGTGGAATTACTACGCATGAATATATTCAATTTTTCATTAAATATATTTCACTATATAATTGTTCAACATTTAACGGTAATGAGTTCCATAAGAAACAAACGCACATTAAATAGAAAAACCGACGGCAGTTCCGGTGGGAATGTGGAATATCTAATGCCAGTGGGTGAGTACGAGTAACATGGCTTGAACGGAGGTGAAATAGATTCCTCAGGGTGGTATATCTTCGAGTCATTATTTTTTAGTGAGGATTAGATCCAAAGGAACAGTGTATCCAAATGAAGATGAACTTGTCGATTCTAATGTGGTAGGCTGCGCAGACAGCTAATTATGTTAGTTGGTCTGCAATAAATCCTCTCAAGCAGCATAATGTCCCTTTGCAGCCATTCTTTCTAAGCTTGCACTGTGTAATCCATCAATGGGTCAATAAACGTATTAATTATCATATAAAATGTTTCACAGGATAAATGTCCGATAATATGCCGAAGCATTCCTAGCATAAGGATAGCTCGGTTGTGCACTGCTTCAAATTGCATGCTATTCTTAAGACTTCCACTAATCCAAATGGCAAGGTCCTTTTCTCCTGTTTTCCCATCCCGTTGTTGTCATTCGATTTTGTAGGAAGATGGGAAATGATCACGTATTTGCAACATTTATCACTTTAAGAAAGTGAATGAAAACCTGTTTCGCCCTCTCCAGCTGTTCAATATTTAAAAATCGCTTGGTTAGCGCGAACAGTGCATGCTAGACGTGATTCTCATCCGAAGTTTAGCATCATCCGCAAAGAGAACCATTTTGTTTGTGACAAATTCGGAAGATCGTTGATGTAGACCATAAAAACAACCGGAGCAAGTAAAAATGACACCGCACGTGATTTCATTTTCACTAACCATCACACCATCGATAAGTACAGTTGTCTCGTGATTAAAAGGTAACTCCTTAGCCAGGTCAGATGGCACCCAATAATACCAACATCCTGCATTGGCTCTCAAGTAAACAATGGTCTACGAGAACCAACGACTTAGATATATACGAGTAAAGCGCAACTCCAGTTGATAGATGCGTTTATGATGCAACCACAAATGACCAACAGCTTGGCTATTTTTCTATGCAATGCCTCCTTACCACGACCGAGCACTAATGTTATATTCGCTTTCACGTGTAACATAAAATACTGCTGGTTGCTATGAGCAAAACAAATTGCACAACAAATTGCAATAACTGTTTACCTCTTTCATCTGGTCTAGGTGTTTAATAATCACCGTGTCATTTTCCAATCCCCGATAACATCCTTGTTGATAATTGTTGTAGTTGCTCATTTTTGCGCTCCATTTCGTTTTATTAATTCGGACGTTGATGGACTACAAATCTGCAAAAGCAATGGAACAAGAGATGTAAATTAAACTAAAACAAGCCATAGATTGTCAATATGAATAGGCTTTTAGATATTTCAAGGTGTTGTCTTTGGACACAACCGAGCGGTTTTTGTATGTCATTAAATTTTCGTTTACCAAATGGTCGAACATATTACATCTAATCTATTAATTTATTCTCATATTGAGCGCAGAAAAAATGTGAATGAAAAAACAATTCACTGTTACTTTGCTTGCGCATACAATGTATAGCTTGATTCGAAAACATTTTATCGGAAAGTAATATGATAAATGCATGAATGCCTAAGATTTTCGTGTATTTCTGTCATACAGCTAAATCAACCGATGAAGATGAGAGTAAGTTTGTTTCCTAATTATAAAGTTTTTAACAAGCTGCGCAACTTTCATTTCACAAAGCTTTGTCAATGGTTGTTGCTTCTCTGCAGCTTTCCACTGAAAGAAATTCTGGACGCTCGACTGGCTCGTTAGCCACTTACTGTCCTGTGCAACTGAACTGAACTGAAATCATTTTGGCGCATTATATGAAAACGAAATATATGTAATATGGTCAGAGTACAATCGATCCAAAGAATAAAAATAAGATGAAGGAATTAACTTTATATATTTACAAAGATTTTTGGCAACCCCATAAAATTCCCCAAAAAATCAAAAAAATAATGATGAACGGGTCTTGGACTCTAGTTGTAATTTGTCTACTACAAGAAGTTTCTTGTCCGTCTTGAATGATAACTTTCACATATGTCTTAGCTCAATACAAATGCCGTATCCTCATTGTTTGGATAGAATTTCTGCTCTATCATGGAATCTCATAATTCGTTTAAACAGCGCGCTTCCAAAATTGACCTCTCTTCCGAATCAGTATCAGTATCCCAGGGTAAATGTCGACCAAGTCGAAACGAGTGTCAGATACTTTTGCAGCTGTGCTTGAAAACGCACCCAAACAACACGATACGATTTTGATGATCATTTGTCGTCAGAATTCATGCGACAATGAAAACATTTATGGAGAAATTAACTCCATGCTCTGTTGAATTTAAGCAAATTACAAGATTGAAGTTTCAAGAATTTATGGTATAAAAAAGCTCGTAGCTGTACAACACCACAGGATATTCGTATAAGGACAATAAATATATATACAATATAGAATGAGTCATTAGGAAGATGGACAGTTTGGTAGTTGCAAAAAAATGTGATGTATTGTGGCGGTATGATGATTAAAAAAATATTCGTTTGGAAAAAAACCATGTTGTATAAACGGGATGTAGGGCAGAATTACTAGGCATAAATATATCCAATTTGTTCCTGAAAATCCTTTCACTAGATGATTGGACAGGTATTATATCATAATAAAAAAGATATCATATCATAATACAATGGATTTTCTTTCTGAATTTAGTTGTTAAAACCAAAATATTAGATATAGGATCATTGCATCATTATAACTTGACAACACAAATTTCGCCCACTGTTGCTGCCTTGTATGTGTGAATAATCTATCGGTATAATAATTACTAATACACAGTAAATGGCTGTCAACTTGAGATACTTGACGGTCTCCAGGTCAAAGTCAAATGCGCATTGTATGCCTCCGAATTCAGTAACCCCTGTAAATGTAAAGTTCATAGTTTACTATGGTATATTAATGATCTTATTATTCGAGGATTCAAAGATTCAAGGACTTATGTTTACAGAAGTTAATACTCAACAACACCACAGGATTACGATATGAATAAGAACATGAAAAATACAATAGTTTTACAGCAATAGGGAATATTAAATGTTATGCTCACGAATGTTATTCTTTTGCATATGTAAGTCTTATTTCGCTTTAAACGCCGCCAGGCAAGGAGAGTCCACCACATGTTGGGGTACGGAATTCTAAAGAAATATAGCACGTACGGCGAAAAATAGCGCCGACAATCAATACGGGAACTTAGAATGTAAAGGGATAAGGTATGTCCGCGTGTCACTTTCCCATTACACACATCAAGCAAGTGTCTTGGTGGATGTCCTTCGGTAGACACAATTCTATAAGTCAGAATAATATCGCGTCGTATCCTCTTTTGTGAAAGTCGCATAGACCCAGACGTCTCAATCTGTCGGTGTACGGAATGTTGCAAAAACCCATCACTAACTTTGTTGCTCTATGATAGATTTTATCGAAAAGAGACATGTCTTTTCGCAGCCAAGGAGCCCAGACCTCTACCGCATACTCCGTCGTAGGCGAAGGTGTACATTCATTATCCTTGGTAACGTTACCAGAGACAATTTTCCAAATATTCTCCGAAAGATACCAAACAATCTGTTTGCCGTCGATATATATTCTGGCAAAGCGCTGTGCTATTCGAGTTCCCGCTAATCCACTCTCCAAGATCTTTTTCTAACGAGCTCCATGCTAGGTTTCCAGTTTCCAATCTATATGTCCAAGAAACATTCTTGCCAAGATGGAGCGTCTTACATTTCTGTATGTTGAATGACATGTCATTCATGGCCGCCTAATTCGACACGCTGTCCAAATCCATTAGCAGTTTCTAACAATCCTCTGCAGAACTTATTGGCGTCCAAATTTTTCTATAACCCGCGAACAGGACCATTTCGGTTAGAAAGAGGAGCGGGCCAAGCAAAGTTCCTTGTTCATTAGCAACATTAGTAACGTTACCCTTCTATAAAATGGTTCTAAAGGAATTGGTAGCTTTCAAGTCTATTCTTATTAAAAAAAAACAATACAATTTACACTCCAACGATTAAAATATTTTTGTAAAGTATTTCCGTTGAATAATTTAACGTTTTCAAAATTTTGTAATGCGCACGATGTCCTAAAATATCACGATTGAGTACATCCGGATTTCTCTTAAGATTAAAAAAAATAGCTTCGTTATTTAACAAATCAAGAATTTATCATGTATTATTTTCGAATGTTTTAATCTTTTCATATATTTTAATAAATTTAATAACATCAAAGAATGAACGAATTATGATGATATATTTTCAACGAACAAAATCGTAAATTCTCCTGATTTCAGATAAGAAAATTGATTTCACTGTCGTAAATGAGAGATTCGGTATGATTTTTGTTCTAATCTATATGTTGTATGGTGTTTCTCAATTAATAGGAAACTGGTTTTGGGATAGGTGGGATAAATCCAAGCACATAAAATCCTAAATATTTTACATGAAATTCGCGCTGTAAAGAATAATAATTGTCCCACTAAAATTGTGAGTACTGGAGTCGATTTCGAAATCAGAGTATATATTGACTAGTATCATTAGTGTTCGGTAGTTTTTTGCGTTTCTTCTGTGATGTTCACGGAAATAAGTTTTGAGTTATCGTGTAACATGTCCAGTTTCGGTAAAGTTCAGTGAGTGTGCGTTCGAAATGTGAGCAACTTGCATAGGTAAATCTGTCGTACGGTAGTTTAGTAATTTATTGTGATGGAACTACAGGCAAACATGCATATTTGTTCGAATTATGGGGTTCACCCGATCGATATATGTATGAGTATGGTATGACATGAAATCACATGCCTGATCTAGGCAAAGTGCCGCACAGTCAGAGATTGCACTTTGGCTAAGATACTTTCAGGTTGCCAAACTTTTCCAACAGCGGCTACAAACGAATTTGTTTACCATTCTTCTACTCCCATGTTTTATTAAAATTAATAAATTCAAGACATTGCTACGTGGTTCACTTATACAATACAAAAGTGAATAATCATCAACCCCTTTATCATAACTCGAAAAACTACAATTGTTTCATGTGATTTCGTCCGATGTACATGACTAATGAATGGGAATGCTTGAAAAGTGTTCTATTAAAAAGGTACATTTAAGGTCAAGCGCATCAATAAGCTTGAATTAAATGACTAAAAAAGTCTACTCTTACTCTGAACTCTGTAACTTGACAACTAAATCAATATAATGCGTCAGTTGTATAAAATACAATTAAATGGGCCTGCAAGTGAAACAATTCAAAACTTTGTTAATGCATTTTTCTTCGCGACAAGAAGCATTTCGTTAGCGATTTTCTAACTATGATCTCCTGAATTTTGACGTTGATATCGGCATTTATGTCGCCATTATTACATGGTGTATTAGGAGAATAAGTAACCACCGGGCTCTAATTATTGTTTAAATATAGCTGAATTTAAGTGTTTAATTGAAGATGTCTAAATTGTATTACCAACATTTTCAAGTGTAAAAACTTTAACAGATTCAATCAGTTTATAAAATGCACACATTCTGGTGTGTGCGTGATCAAAATGAATCCAAATGAGCTTTTATTAAGTTATATCAAATTTGCATTTGGATGGAATGATTGGAAATATATTATAACTGGATCCATGAGCCACGACGCTTGATGGGAATTAAAAAGTATTATGTCTACCACAAATGGGCACCTGTTTTTATTTAAAAAACCTTACAAACAAATCAGAGACACAGATGAAAACAACCGTTTTATTGCAATGGAACAATGAAAATGGCGAGACAAATTGATGTCGTAACCTTAAAAGGGAAGCACATAATACAGTATCGTTTATATGAAGGCTTTTCATTAAATTTCATATTATATATTATACATATATTCCATATTATATTTTTAAATTAACGAAATATTTCTTCTATTTTTTCACAGAAATGAGAGTCTCAAAGGTCGATGGTGCGTAATCATTCTGTTTATATTTCACTTTACGCCTACACACGCTACATGTTTTGTACTCCTTTTTAAGTGGAAATGGGTAATGTTGTGCTCACTCAGCAAAATCTATACCTGGATGAGTAGGTAGTAGAGAAGCAACCAGTTTGTTGTTAATTTTAAGCATGTTTCTATATAAACTGAACGTATTCTACGCCCTGGAATATTTAAACGCTATGCAATTTGTTTTATTTTGAAACATGGAAAATTCGCCTAGCCGATGACAGCTATTTCAATTGAGTACTGCAAAATCACGGCTGTAGACATTTGCAGAATAAAATGTATTCAATTACCATGGCAAAGTTTGATGTCGCTGGTAGACGAATTTGAAGCTAATTTGAATTCTAAAACTTGAATTCAAATCCAAAGGTTTTTATAAAGCTAATTTCTCTCTTCTTCGTAAACTCTAATCAGAAAATGTGTGTGGTTAATGTATAATTTGCTGAAAATATGTCGTACTCAAAACAATATTCAGGCCAATTTTTTCATTGTTAAACTAGATATCCCGTATTAAGTTTGAACAGTGCGCGTTCAAAATTGTCTTCCGAAGAAATCAGTTAATAGCTTGTGGATAAATTAATTTTATGGATGATCCATTTGCATTCGCTTCAAAGAAGCACGATATGCACAGCAATTTTAGAATCATTACGCTTGACACAGCGGGAACGAGCTATACAAATGTTAAATTGTGCACAATATTTATTCAGCTTCTTATAAAACCCAAATGCTGACTTCTTTTCAAGTGCACAATGAACGTACAACGAATAATTATCTTTTTGCGCGCATATCCTCCTTGATCATCTCATTGTGGGTTCAGAAGCAAATCCCTTCAATAAATTTATCATTTTGAAAAGTTGTGGTACATAAGGCTTTTTTTTGAAAGGTAAATAATTTGAAACAGATCTTCAACTACAAAAGTGCAAGAATTGCAAATTCGATGTTTCAAACTTTAGTTTTGTCAGACACGCAGCATTATATGTTAGTATATTTTGGACTGCTGGTAGAAATTCCTCTATTTTTGTAGCAAACAGTAAACCATTTCGTGAGTCAAATAAACAATCGTTATAATTATAGTCAATATAATAATATACTTATACTAGTTGATATTAACCTAAATAAATAATTATAAAAAAATAAATTAGTCGGTATAATAAAGCAAAAATGTTTATTATATATTTTGATCAATTTTACATTGAAATGTAAAATGCTACATCACGACATCAACATATTTTAGTGATTCGTGTGCGTGATCTCCGTAAAGCAGATGTAATTATTAATGACTGTGCCATGTGTGAGAGCTGCTTCCGTTCGCAAAGATTAACCAGTTTGAATCATTTGTTAACAATCATGCAAAAGAAAAAGAAAAAAGGAAACTATATAAGTATAATTCACATATTTTATTCTATTTTCATAGCTCGAAATCAAACTTGTGAGTTCGTTAGTTATTTTGAGCAACTTGATAAAAAATAAGCAATCTCCAGCGAATTACGTGTTTAACATTGCGTCAACTTGCCGTTTAGATTTTATCGATTCCGTCCGAATCAATTCGAAAAGAAAACCTTTCTAACGCTAATCATGTTCAAATTGGCGTTTCACAACACCAGAGAGCCAATGGTTCAAGTGTTTCGTACACACATGGAGAAAACCGAACACATGCGAATCCAGATAAAAAACTTCGGCCTTGATGTATCTGTACCGATTGCTACCTCGATCTAATTTTTAATCGATTTCATACCAACCGTAGCAACGCAAGTTCACACCAACTTTGGTTCGTTTGTGTTGAATTGACGACTTGCAATACTTAGCGACAGTGTGCATAGACTCTTATTTCCGAAGTGTGCCTCACTTAAACCGTTTCCATGCGATTTTACAGAACCCAAATTCATGTATGGTTGCAATTTTTGTCGTTGGTTGACTTCTTGGAGCAAACCAAGGTGATACGTGAGCTTGAAACAACAATTTGCTTTTGGCTAAATTAAATGACGGGTTAGATAGTTGCTGACACAAAATTGTATTCTTGATATTGGATAAAACTTTTCTGGGATATAAATTGAGCGAACCACTGTATTTCAATTCGAAAAAAATGGCAAGTATAAAAATGACGATATTAAAAACGAGCAGCACGATTATTTGAAAGAAGAGCTCGAATGCCGTAGTCATCTTTCTGCAATTAATAATAAAATCACTTTAACTATTTTCTTATTTTTATGCAGTTGTATACGAAAATGTACCCTTTGATGGTGAGCAATATTGACCAGATATTTGGGTGAACCGCGCTAATAATTTAGGATACAATCAAGTATCGTTTATCAAATATTATGTTTCTGCATGTAAATATAAGGTGTAATAAAACTTCCTTGTTGTTATTTTAGTACAGTTTGATCACAGGTTTTATGCAAGAACTGGTCAATATGAACAATTTACACGATCGTACATGGATTATGTTCGAATCATTGAGGCAATTCGCAGAAAAAAAGTTTTCGATCTATTTCAAATCACGATCCCT
>JACCGJ010011653.1:0-149929 GCA_013407085.1 Atriophallophorus winterbourni | reverse complement strand
TTCAAATTCGGCCTAATATTTCATCATTTTTTTAATTCAAAGCTTACCTAATCCAACCTTACTGCCTCCACCTGATGGTAGCAGATGATGGATTATTTAATACGTTTCATATTAGTCCTGCGTGTAGACCACAGTGTCAACTGACCTTGACCGGGCTTACACTGTACTGTGTTAATCGATCAACTGATCATCTCCTTGTATACCCGACATTATTTCGCTAGGAATCCGATGCGCTGTTTAGTTATATGACCGAAACTAGGTAATTGATAGAGGGCTACGAAACCATGCTCCCTGTTCTGACCAATAACCTGTCAGAATTGGAACAATACGAAATACTACTCTAACTTACCGCTTGCTAATAACCAACCGATCATTCCGAACATTCACATCATAACATCAAAATTGTTATAATCCAGAATCGGATGCATCAGACTGGATTACGAATTTTGGGAATTGTATTATATATATGATACTACTCATCATCACCATATATTTAGCAATAGTCTTTTTTCGGCACACTATGTAAGCATGAGAGAAGTTTTAATTCCGTTAAAATTATTGCACTTTATACCATAAACCGAGTATGGTATTCATTATATTGCTCCTCACACTTCCAAGAAAGAGCATAGCTCAGGGATTCGACAGACAGGAGTCATCAATACTTACACGGTCAAATTCAATTTTCATTTCGTTTTCCAATTCTGGTAGATGAATCACTAAATAGTGATCGATCAGCTTGTAAAGAGAAGTATCATCATTGTAGCCAGCTACGCTTTCTCCACCGTATACCTCTGCAAAGTCAAATTTATTATTTATGGAAATACGAAAGGACAAATCAAACGAGGAGTCAATAAGCTACCGATGATGATATAACTTATTACATTGGATCGATCGGTAATTTCCTAGACATCATAGCTTATATATCTGCGTAAATAATGAATAATATTTCAACTTACGATCAGCTCATTGTTGAGTCAAATGACTCAATGGTAATGGCGTTTGTGTGCTTGATTCCCAGTGCATTACACTTATCAACATAAAATGAAATCAACTTTTGCGTGAAATGAACATCCATGGTTGACATTAATCAAAGTAGAGGTGGGTAATGGGAGAACACAACGTTGAACGCTGAGAGGCTTAAAGCCCAAACTATTCCCTATTTTTTCAGGGGTTTACAGAACTGAAATTTCACCTATTTTCAGGACACCTAAATTCATTTGAGAGATGCCAAATAAGAGTGTTAAGATCAAAAGGCTTGTGTTTTTAATTTACGTTTGTACAGATGTGGACGATTTATGATGCATACTATATAATGATGGTAATTCGAGATTCGTATGCTTAACATTCGATCATTACTATTGCGGCAAAAATGAAAATGAAGTTAAACAATTCAAAATAGTCTGAGCGCAAATTTCGCTAAATTCATTTTGCAAGCTGACGCAGCACGCACTAAATGGACACTGTCGTATCCACTTCGAATGCACAAATAAATTTTTGAAACAAGCCCATCAACATTATCAACATTCGTCGGTTCAAGGGAAAAAATAGAAGGATATAGTTGTTGTGTGGATGAATTTTTTATATGGCTCATGGAGTTTAAACTTTGTCTTCTTTTGCCCACGCTGCAGTTGCAACAAATCCACCCAATGACTTTTTCTATCCTGATGGAACAAACCTGCACCCAATTTCCCATACTTTCTACAACAATAGCATAAGCACATGGAAAAGTAACCGATAAAACCCACCAGGGCAAATGGGGAGTCGCGTGTGCAGTCGTTTTAACCCGAGAACTTCGATTTCTAATCCGGTTTCTGAAGTGTTGATCATGTGGTCCTTGTCAAACTGGCGCTCAAATGCTCGACCATCTTCCAAAAAAATCGTGGCCTATGAGGTGTAAACGAGCGTGAGTTATCGTTCGCGAATGCAATGTCTCAAAATCTGCTAATTAAGCAGCAACGCATCCTAATAGGGTATATATATATATATCACAGTAACATCTGAGGGTAAGAAAATTTTGTCTGTTATTCTCTCTCCCAGACTACTTTTTCCAACTGAAACAACGATCAAAACATAAACACTGAGAACAGCATGCGTTTTTGTTCTTTACGTTTAGTATTCATGCTGCATAAAATTTGGACTTCAAGGTTTTTTAGCGCCTAATATATCATGTGTACTATTTACAAAGTCTAAGGTTGACAAAGGTAGATCATCAGTGGAAAAACGTAGAAATATCGAAGAGTAGTAAAAGGGCACTTCGAAAACCCAAGCAACAAAGCTCTGTGGAACACCGAAAAGTTAGCAAGTGTTAAAAGACCGCCAGAAAACACAGCAAATAAACAAGAACCTGGGATGTTAAAGAATTGTAGCAACATTGTTTTAGTGACGAATACATTGCAAACCGTGCGAAGTGTGACTGTCCCCATGAACTCTCGGAAGATTATATGATTTTAACACATGTACCTCGTCGTCATGTGAATTTTGTTAAGGTGATTACTGTTTTACCAATTACATTCTGAGTTCTGAGTTCTCATTTTGATGGCTTTTTCCAAATTAGTCTTCTGCTGTATTCACAAGTGCATTGCGTGTTCGTGCGATTGAACTGGTATGGTTGTGCCTGTCTTTTCCAGCACTATCGTCTACCGTTTCTCAACTGAGTCATGACGCGCGTACATTCCATACTTCTTTAGTGTAAACGGTGGGAAAACAGGGCTGATGTGTGGGATGCGAAAGGGTGCAACTACGAATGATTGGCATGTTTTAGTTGCATTTAAAACCCGTAAACATACTAATAATTAATACTGGAATATTTGAATTTGAAATCTCAACAAACAGAGCAGGGAACCGAAAATACTAATTTCACCTTCAAGTCACTGAATTATATTTAAAAATGCTCACTTGAACGCATTTCCATCACACACATTATATTCATTTTGGTTTGATAAATAGAAATACCGCATGAAAATTCAGTTCGGTGGCAATCGAGACTGTAGCATTTATAAAATGGCTTTTGAACTTTGTTTGTACCACTTCCTTATTCAAAAAATGAAATTGCAATTATTCATGCAGTTACAAAAATATGTGTCGATTTTAGTTAAATTTAATTGTGGTATTTAGCAATCATTCTTAGCAAGTTACTATAATAACTCATAAGCCGACAGCGTCTCCAAACTCCTGCGTCATTGATTATGTTCAGGCAAGTTTTTTAGCCGAACCACGTCAAGGTTCCTGTTGGAATAACTCTTACCTCAAAGTGAAAGGAGAGCCATGGAACGTTTCCTTGGTGAATATTTACTGCGTCGGTTTGATTTGCACCACTACTGTAGATCACCACATATGCATAAAATAAGTTTATCATAAGCTTCTCACTTGACAACTATCGACAATGCTTACGAAAATGCTATTACAGAACATCCTCGCTGAATAAACACAGTACGTAATTTATAAAAGCTAGCATCAAACGCCATAAGCCTATGAAAAATATCAAGTAAATGGTTCCTGACAAATTCGTTCCAGAAAATCTCAAAGAATAAACAAGAACCGTAGTAGTCATGGTGAATCTTCTCAAGAAGAAAGCTTAGAGCAGACGCAGTTACCCCTAACTTAAAGCTTGAATACACAGTGACATTTCCAAGTGCGGTAAAAGAGGGAGTATTATTATACGTTCCATCCTCATTTTGGATAGAATTTGGGAATAGAAAAGATTCTGAGGTCTGTAGAGACAAGATTTAGGCAAGACATGTCGTGTACAAAACACTGTCCGTACGAAAATTATCACGATAGAAAAATCCATCTAATGGCAGTCACTACTGTATATGACTTTCGTTGAAATCGGTAAAATCTTTTACATCTTCAAGAGCAAAAAAATCCGGAAATTGGTGCGAAACTATGGAGCATCAATAGATCATAATCATCAGCATCCAACTGATGTATAAAGATTACTCATGTGCGATTATTAAATGAGTAATAGTAAGAACCATGAATGAAAGCAACACTTACATCCACTGAACCTAGGCAAAACAGCTGGAATTTAGGAATTCATCTGCATTATCCTCCTAGAGAAGACGTGGAGGAAACTAACCCTTCCGTCTACCCAATAGAAACCAAAACATTAGATGCGGACTCAACAAAGCAAAGCTACCTTCGAACAACTTGCCGAAGAATTTGACCACAGCATTTTCAGTACGAATGTCAAAGCAGCCCTCATTTATGTAATATAGAGAGTAAACAACAACAATGCCATTGAATTACACATTCAGTGACTGCACCGTATTGTTAAAATTATATGGCCTGATTATTATCATTATCATGGACAAGCTGTTGAAGTGACGGGTTAACTACATAACTAGTAAAACCGTTTGGTACCGTTTGAAACGTGCCTTACCGAGCCCTATTTTAGACACATACAAAAACCACAGCGATTCGCTCTTGCTGATAATACTGGTTTGTGCTTCAACACATATATCTTCATTCTACCAAATATTGAAGGGTTCTATTAACAGCGAAATTATACCTTCTTATCTCATAGATAAACGCATGAAATGCAAAAATTTTACACATTTTTACACATTCAAGAAGTTTGATTTCACAGGAAATTGATTAGAATTAAATGACAAGCATGAGATTAAAACCGTGAACGGGAATAAAATAGAATCAATTTATCACAAATCGTTCCTTTTCTTTATTTACCCTGCCGTGTTTCAGATTGTCTTTCCAGTACCCCACATATTTCGCTCCGTTTGGGTAGTGAAATGTTCCAAACCCGGTACGCAGCCCTCGTTCCCATTCTCCATCGTAAAGGTTCGGCGTGCAGTATTGCGTATGGGGTGCCCGTTTGAGGTACCAAGCATAGCAACCCCGTCCATTCTGATGGATGCAAACGACTTGTTAGCGCATCTATTACTTTGACTGCTTCAGTCTGGTTAAAGAAGCGGTTTAAACTAAATCGATGTCTTTTAAATGGGAGAGTTGTAGTAAATAGCGAAGAAATTTGTAGCCCAACTCGTTGGGATGTTAATCGTTGCGAATTCGATGGGAAATTATCTAATAAATTACAAACGTTTCAAACAAACACACATGGTCTCATTGATATATTGTGTAATAATAAGTTATAATCACAGATATCGATTGACAAAAACCGGTTTCGTATAGCACAACGACCATTGGTCAAGCTTTATGGATATTCTCGATTCATAGGATGCTGTGAATAATCTGGTAATAAAACGAACATATTCCGTGATTCCATTCAAGTTGAAGTTTACTCTCCGTGATGCAACACAGCGTATTACTTTCCGATGTCACTGATCCGAAAACGTTGATCAGGGATACCTATTAGTATGAACGCTTGAACTCAATTAAAACAATAAACAAAAAGTAAGAAAAATTCACCATTGATACACTATCAGAATGCCCAAAATGGTCGAAAAACGCAGGGAATCGATGCTGTCTGAGCGGTGTCATCATCTTTGCCCAGCAAAGTGCCAACGCTCAAATAAAATGTAGGTCGAAGACATTTTATGGCGCAGATTTCAGAGGATAAAGCTTTTGGTTATTATTTGGCATTTCAACGCTTGACTTGGATTCCATTTTTCATTCAATCGCTAAATTGAACGACTCGCTTTGCTGAACTTTATTTAACGGTGGTTTAGTAGCATGGAATGAGAAAAAAATTTTGATGGTGTTCGCGAGGATATGATGCTTGTTCTGAATGTTTGGACATCAAGATAAATCCCATGGTCTTCAAACTGACCCGTGTTCAAGATTTACATTCATATACACATTCCTCAATTTATTCAGTGTTAATTGTTGTTCATTCTTGAAAGCGATTTTTCATAAGTTTATTAGCGGAAATGGGTTAATGTTGCTCGCTGATTTATGACGATGAAAAGCTAGCAAACATAAAACATATCATAGTGGTCCTGATCAAACTGTCTTCAGTATCGAACAGTATAATCCCCGGACATGCGGTCATCTTCAGAGAGATAACAACAAATATGCATCCGTGTTAACATTTTGCGACCTGTTTGTTCAACATAGTATTTGTCGTAATCAAAGCATGTGATTTTGTTGTGGACACAGAGTTGCGCTTCTGTTCAGAATTTTTCACAATCTTTTGGTGTCAAATAGGTATTCTTAATCCTCGTTGAAACAGAATGATGAAATATTACGCTTGAGTTCTGCTCATTTAAACCAAGTTTTGGGTTACCTGCAGCCCATTACACCATTGTCCAGTGTACATCTCATTGCACCCTTTCCAATGAAGCGTTCCCACACCACACCTTTCACCTAGAGACCACTCTCCTTCGTATACCGCATCGTTTACATAAGTGTGTGTCCCAAATCCATGCCGTAGATCATTGCACCAGGAACCGTCATAGACAGTCGCACCATCGTCCCCATATTCCAGTCTTCCCTGTACACAATTGGCAAATGGGCGAGAACAGAAGAGTATGACCAAACATTAATAAACTTATGACCATAAGCGAACAGTTATAAAATCTAGCAAAAACGGAAACGATTAAAAAATCAATAAAATTGAACATACTGAAATGTTGGTTTCGGTTGTTAAAGGATCTTTTGTCCTTTTTCAAAAATCACTTCAATATGTTAGGCCATTTGACATCCGGTGCAAGATAAACAGAATCTGTCGTGCTACTCCTCCCTTTCTAAACTATATTAGCGATGGAAATATTGGGAAAAACAGTTTATTCAAAAGCACTTCAACGCTGATCCAGTCGTGTGGTTCGCTTCTACATCTTATTTGGGTAATGAAATTAGTAGTATCTTTCATCTTCCATAAAATGGAGCACCTTTGTGGCGATTATATCGACTGAGAAGATAGTCATCAAGTAATCACTAGAAGGATAATGGTTAATACGGACGGTGTATAAAGGTGGAAGATTCGTTCGGTATTGTTGCAACTCAACCATCAACTACATTTGGATAGATATGTGGCAATATGACACTTGATGTCGTTACGAGCGAACATTAGTTAAATTTGTATTGTGCCTATTACTTGATTATAGTTTTAAATTATTTAAGTTGAACCTGAAAATGAGATCGGATCGGTTGGGAAACCACAACAGGTGTTGGTGGCTCCTCCTCGACTGGTTGGATAAATAACCCTACTCAAATATGCCAGTTCGCGGAAACATTCACGAATACTTGATCATATTCAAACGGTGGACGGTAGCACAGCCGTAAGGCGTGGGATTACAATGATGATAGTCGGAGGATATGCACTGCTGATCAGCTCAAATGAGAGCGAAACTCGAGTTCAGTGCGTCCAACGTGGACCGTTGTTATCAAATTTCTGAATATTTTGAGGGACTTGCTACTGATGAGTAGTCACAAACACAAAGTTAAACCATCTTTGGTCATACACGTGAGCCAAGTTGTTAACTTGCCTGGTACACAGGGAAAATGCGTTAACCGACATTTCACAGTTATTCCAAGATACACCACCAAGATAATAGTTTTTCTGAAGATAAATGTTTCACAAGTGTTATCTTACACTATTGCGCATGCGAATCAAAATTTAGGAGTCAGATAAAAGAACATTTTTATCCATATATCGTAGGATATTTTATATCTATTTAATTTTTCCTTGCATATATGTCTTCAATCTTTTATCCTTTTGAAAAGTCTTTTCTGTCGAACTACAGGAGATGCGTGTAGTGTTACTTGGCAACATTTCTTGTTCTGACTATCTCAATTGGTCTGGTGAATCTGTTTTGTGTAAGTAAAAATTTAAAGACTCTAATCTCCGAAAGAAGGCTCAGTCCCTCGGTGTTTAAAGTGCTGTAAATTTACGAGAATATTGATATAAACATCGAGTCTAAACTTCAAGGGGTTAAAATTGGATGTCGTCGACCAGCTATCAGCAGCTGATTGACGCATCATCATAAGCAGCACAATCGCTTTCAAGTGAACCTATTCACATGCAATTTCGAAATGCTGTTCTCCGAGCTCGTTCGAAACTGATCAGTTAGTGCATACGAGGTGAATTTTCAATCTTTAAAATTATAAGAATGGTATACGCCTGAACATAAAAGCAATGGGTGGGACCCAGAGGTATTATCGTGATATTGTTCACAGTTTCCACATAAATAAAACACACATAATTTCCCCGTAGTGATACTAACCTTGCCGTGTTTCTTACCGCATTCCCAATCCCCAGTGTATGTCAGACCTTTGCTGTTGTGATAGGTTCCAAATCCGTGTCTGATACCATCAACCAATGATCCTTCATAAAAACTGACACGATTTTATAAATGAATGCTGTTTGATGTTTACCTTCCATCGGGCCATATAAATTTCCCTTTACCGTTGATGCGGTTTTGTCTAAACTCTCCTTCGTACCTCACTCCCGTTCCACTCCACTCGAATTTTCCACTTCCGTGTAAAAATCCATCCGCCATTTCTCCCTAAAACATTAAAAGTGGATATCTTATTGGTTGATAGTATTTGCTCTAAACAAACGGAAAACAGAGAGAAACCGGTCGTGCATTGTGTTTGAGAGCAACACAACAAACAGAAAAGTTACTTAGGCTGATGAATATGCTCACATTCAGGTGGTCTACACACCCGGCAAGTCAATGTGTTTTCAGTAATACAAAGCAGCATTACTCTCTGCTCTAGGTTCCATACTGTCCTGTCATACACATTTCCCAAATATACCATGCAATTGATGAATGAACAGGCACATGCGCTAATACGTAACGTTTATCGGTGACGAATAAGAAACTCGTATTGATTTTTTTGTGAGTTTCTTTGCTCGTTATCAGCGAGTGAAACCATGTTTATTACAGATGTACGGAGCTCAAAATTCTGATCACTGTTTTGGACCTCATCAAAAGATGTTGCTAATGCTTGATTTTATGAAGATTTATGATTAATTTATACTCTGCATCGTTTCACACGGCTATACAGTTTTATTCTGGTGTAATCAGCTATCTTCACGGAAATATGCAACTTAAGACAGTTATAATCATTTGAATTCTGTATATTCCTTGTTAGGAACTGCATTCATCAATCCGTGTTTGTATAATGGGAACTTGTCACCTACAAGATGGAAGGTCCCGGGTTGGCTTGAAACCTACTTATGTTACAAAATACTGAAAACTGGGAAAACAACAGTATTTAGGATAATAATCTCGAAAATGTCATTAGTGAAAGTCCATAATTGGTACAATTCGTTTCAAACTATTTGATTTCACTTAATTTCATGATGTGGTTTACGGTTCGCCCTCGACCTTCCACACGCGGTAGATATACATAGCATGTGTAAATCATTTAGATCATCCACTTGTGAAAAGCACAGCAGTAGCACAAGTCCTCCTAAACAATGATTTCACCTAGTTTGAATGAACTTGCGATAGATCAGCATGCTATGGTGCCACGCAGTGAAGATTCTGATCACGCTTTAGTGTGCGCTACAATCAACCTTCAATTCGGTGGCAAATCTGAACTAAGGCGCTCCATACTAGACTCAAAGGCCTTATGGCTGCCTGAAGTAAAATCCCGATTGTTGGACACTGTCGGTTCCTCTCTGAAATAATCAGACCGATCAAGCTCGATCGCCATTAGAGCTACTTCTAGCGAGCACTCTACAACTCTTCTCTGAATGCTGCAAATTTTCTTGTCAAGCATCACAACGCTGTATCTCTGCTGAGTCCCTTACGCTATTCGACTAGATCCCCGCTTCAGTGTATGAAAATGACTGAAAGTGTCTTAGAATCCTAAGCAAAATAAGCCTGGGCGCGACGTGGAATAATGAAGAAAAGAACGCGCTTCGCAGATAAAAATGGCATCGGCTATAGGTAAAATGCTAACGCTTTACCAAATGATTAGTATCTATGGTCCTAACCCACAATGTCTATTGAAACCATCCTCGAGTTCAATAGGGCCCGCTTAACGAAACTTCATAGGCGTTTAAAAAGATGGACAGAATATTTCAGACAGCAGTTTAATCAGCACCTTCCTGCAGACACCATCGACATTCTGAAATCTCCTTCGTTAGGTCATCTCAGTGTCGAAGATATACGGATGTATCTCCTGTCTCTTAGGCGGCCCCAGGTCCCGAGATATCCAAAGGGTGGTTTCCAAGGAAGAACAGACACTTTTAGCGGAATTGCTCGAGGGTTTGGATGGATTAGAGGGTGTCTGCCTCATGGGGATAATCCTTAATAAAAATCAGCTCGGAACAAATGTAGCAACTATCTCGAAATATCACTTATAAAAGTGGTGGCTAAGATTCCGGTTGCCATCCCTCTTCGCAGACTTTTACAATTCGGGAGGACACTTCCCGCTAAAAGCAATCAGGTTTTTGGTCAGGGCCCGAACTTTTCGTTAGCCACAGTTGCGAAAATATTGAGACCTGTTTCGGGGAAAAAACATGGTGGTTGCTGGAAATCCGAGCAGCATTTGATTAGATTGAAAGGTCCACTATATGGAACATCTTACTCCGCAATGGAATCCCATCAAATTACTTCGTTATACTGAAGTGCCTATACGCTCAAATTGGTAGGAACTCAGGCGTACGGTAGCCTTTCACTGTCATGCAAAACCAGGATGGGTGTAATGATAAGTTTGTCCAATCTCCGCGATCTTGTTCAACTTTGCCATCGCGGACGTCCCCCGGCGGTAGTGGTGCGGGGGATGTAAGCAACAGATTACTTTGGTCATCCCTGAGCGCCTTCAATGCTTGACCAGCAATCACAATATGAATCTGTGTTTGAACACCGTGGTTCGTTGTACGAACACTATGCAGCAGTGGCATTCAATTATAACTTTGTTTACCACTTATCCACTGTTTCAAGGCTCATTGAACCTAATTTCACTGCATCCACCTGATAAAAACAAACAGCCAGGAACCGGCAGTGGTGTGTGAGTGCGGGGGATGTGAGCAACACATTGGTTTGGTCATCCATGCGCGCCTTGATTGTTTGAACAGGAATCACTACGCGATTCTGTGTTTGAACACCGTAGTTCGTTGTACGAACCCTAAGTAACAAGGTTTGAAACTCCATTCATCATCCATTTCGACTATCATGTCATTGGCTTAAGCTATCATATATAGCTGTGAGATGTAATGACCAATTCAGAAAGCCGATTTTAAATCTTTGAAGCAGTGACAGCTGCTGGGTTTCTTTAGAATGCAATCACAAATACGAATGATGATTAGGAGTTTATTTAGAGGCTGATTATTAGACATCGTGGATGCGCATGACAGTATCCATTACATTAATCGCTCAGCTTCGTTACATCCATTAATTTAACCCGCTGCGATATTCGAATAAAATTTCGATTTTATATACTTATGGTTTTCTATAAATTTTCTGATATGAGTTTGTAAACGCAATTCTGAATGTACTTAGCACTAAAACATTGCAACTAAACGTCAAGCAGAAACGCTATCAACGTAGTATCTGAAATTACAATAATCATTGCCGGTCAAAAACTACATGGCAATCTACTGGTAAGTAACGTTAAATATTTTTTGGTGAACTTCTAGAATTCATATCGACAAATTGTGAAGTATCCTTACCTCATAAACGTTCCCATTTGTAAATTTAACCAGGTATATTGAACGGGCATCATTTTCCTCTCCGACTACACATGTGACACTGATTGGATAAAATTAAAATAAAACCGGAACCTCTCAAATACAACCGCTTCCAAAGTAAACAAATTCACGTAATTTAATTCCATATGGCCAGTTACTTATTGCATCGGAAACCAGTATCTCCAATTGAATATTAAAGCATTTATTTGGCACAATGAATGCAACAAATTATTTGTTTCAAGCGCGATCAGTAACCATGACAACAAGCATACACGTGATTGGCACAGAACGCGCGCATTTGATTGGTCACGATTTGTCACCTAGGTTAGATGATGATTCTTGGCGTGGTATTTACAGTAAGCGATAAGAACGACTTCAAAGGGTCTCGTTGTTCTATTTGTATAAATCGACGCAAATCTTGAATCGGCCACAACTCACAAGTCTGTCGACTGGATATGCACAAGGTAATTTATTGTAGGAAATCAGTGTCTAACTGGACCGTTGACACATCGGATTGTACCGCCTCTGGCACACAACTATGGTGGTTGAAAGTGAAGTACACGGTGGTTCTACGTCGAACAGTTGAGATGGAACGACGATACATCAGTTATTTCAGCCTGGTTAGAATCAGTGTGTAAAATTCATAAGTAGTTTACTGCTGGCTTCATATCGAAGGAACGCACCGGAAGCACTGACTTTGATTTTCAGCTCAGTATAGTCAACCATCGCAAAGGTTGGGAGTAAAACCTATTAGTGAGTAGCCAATTCGCCAGTGCACAAGTATACTCGGGACTACTCAACAGTACGACTGCTTTCGCGTGAACATTTGTTCCCAGAGTCTTGGTTTCTGATTCATTTTATACTGCTTAGATGCAGCTCAAGTGCTAGTTTGATCATAAAGCATTAAAATGCCACATATATCAAGCATATCATGGATGGAGAGATTAAAAAGCCGAAGCGTCAACTTCAGCTAGTCTCTAGAGTATGGCGATTTTACTGCGACTGATTCACCTAAGCGGACTGGGGTATGACTGTAGAATGAAAAACTGTCGAATTCAAAAGGTTGATAACTGATGCAATCAAAGCATTTAACTGCTACATTAACGGCCCTTTGGTGGAGACACAGTTAGAGAATAAGCACTACTTTTGCACACCAACCAAGCTGAAAATCTCGTCCAGAGTTTCGATCGTGAACAGGCATGTGCAAATTGATGACTATTTCAAGATTACGGTACTCATAAGTAGTTACAAAAATAACAAACTCCTGTAACTTTCTGTCCCAATAAATTTAATTTGTAGCGGATCGCAATTATTACGCTCAAAAGGACGTGAAGTGTTATGAATTTTTTAATAAAAAACTGTACAGAGTAAATAAGGAATGCCGGGCAAGAAAATCGAGAAAGAGTAGGCTAGATCATTTCATCCATCGAGCGTCATGACCAATTTTCGTATCCTGTCGAGCACGAAAACATTTTGTCCGTGGCATGAATCGAAAGTGTACGGTGGGTCGATGAAAACCACGTTGTTGACGGTGAAACGACCATCATCTAGCTCGAGCAACTCAATGCGATTGGTTTCGAACAGCGTCTGGAGTTTTGTCTTCCTAGTAGCGATTGCATCAGATGAAGAAAAATCTTTGCCGCCACTGGATTTCAGTCGTTTACTTAGCTTGGAGGCAAGCGCGATAAAAACGTCTTCATGTGGCTCCTGCTCCAGTATCTGATAGACAAAAAGATATACGACGAACTCGCTCGAGTGACAAGACGGTGAATACAGCAAGGGCGTACATTTACGAGAAAGTTTTGTGCAAAATAATTTGAAAAATCTGATTACCATCTCGGCCGCTGTGGTGAAACACAAATGCAGTGATCAAAACTACCAGTAAAAGTTCAAAGAAGCGTCGATAAATAGAGTTCAAAAAGGCATTTTACTCTCTTGCCGATTAATCAATTAACAGATGAGGTTCAGTGTTTTATCACCGTAAACTATGCTTCGTATAGTAGCAAAGTGACAGACAGATAACGTAACGCAAGCTCGAAATCACAAAGTACAATGGACTCAAGCACTAGCCAATGATACGACACTAAAGTTATGAATGCTACTGAGAAAATCAATAAGTAGTTTCGCTAAAAATGCAAACACAACAAATACGCAGTTGTGTGTCTCGGCAGGTAGTAATTAAATAAATAGTTCAACATGTTTAACAGAAAGTAGTTTCCAAATATGCATACGAAAATATGTTGAATTCATTTCGCCCAGTGAACCACAACCACCACGAACTTTGAAATCCTTTCTGTATTAGTTCCTCGTTGTCTACTCTAATAATCATCGTGATAATAGGTAACAAACGAAGAATTTGTTGAGAATAAGAAATACGAATTTTCAGCGAATAAGATTAAGTTAACTACACGATCCACGAACAAAATATCTACGAATTTAGTATTGCGACCGATAACCAACTGCCGGCAACGTCTCACGAAAAATTATAATAGGCCAGCAGAACATCAAATATTTTGTTTCTCAAACATTGCCGCATGTTATCCAATCGAAAAAGGTACCATGAGGATGAAATATCAATTGAGTGATTTGTTTGTGTATTCGGAATTGTCCGCCCAACTTGACACCAGGACTGGCATATCATACGGTCTAAACCCTCCAGTAAAGATCATGGGCGATGATTGAGGAGTCGTTCCAAGTTACATATCTGGCCACGCCACCTGCATACTAAATGATACACTGCTTTAGCATGCTTGCCTCGATACTCGGTAGCTAATTCAATGATCTCTAAACGTCCAACAGCTCTGGCAAAAGCTAACTGAGAATCCCTCGTATGCGGCTCCGAAATTATATTGGTCATACAGTTGTCTGTCAACGTGACTTTGCATTGTACTGTTGTGGATTGAAGGCCACTCATTTGCAATGGTTAGGAGTCATTCTCAAAAGGCTTACTGTACCGCGCTTTGTTTCCCCAGCATCATATACGCTAAAAAATAATCTAGGCGAAAAGTCTACAATGTAACATTAATACGATCGGAAATAACCATTTACTAAGTTAGGGGCGTAAGTTCATTTCAAATAACCGAATGGAAATCTTGAAAAATATGGCAGCGAACTGAAACTAACGACGCCATAATTTATGTTATTTTGTGTTTTGTTAGCATTTTGTGGTCGATTGTTTTGTAAAAAACGGGAAATGGGAGCAATTGTTAGTCTGATACTGAACAGCGTAAGCCGTTTGTGGTTAGATATATGTAAACCTTTATATGTGTCGTCAATGCCAGGGGCGTCGGAAAGAGGTATGGTATGGTATGAAAGCACAAGCCTGATCCAGGCAAAGTGCCGCACAGTCAGATACTGCACGTAGGCAAAGATACTGTCAAGTTGCCCAGGCTTAGACATATATGTAGGGGGAAATAGAAATGGTAGTGAGACACCAGCGTGTTTGAGCATGCAGCTCACCACCTTTGACCAATCAATTTAGCACGATGTTATCTGTACAGCACACAAATGCTGCACGATTGCACATCCGTCGGAAAGAGGTGAGTGATTTGTGATAGATTCCTCCAACAGACAAAGATCCGAAGTGGGGCCATGACTCAAAATGTACCGATACAGACAAAGGTTCGCAAAGGTTCGGATCATTCAATCTGCAGTGAGGGTGTTGAATCGTCGCATTACGAATGATTGGTTGCTGGTGTAATCATTAATGCGTTAATACTGAGTTCTAGCATAAATGCTACCGGCAGAACGTAAATTTCGAAGAGGGCGGAGGAGTCGGACGTGTTCAGCCGACTTAAGCATAAAACGTAAATATCCTTAAAACGACCGAGAAACCTTAGAAAATAAAACACAGGAATCAAAGCCAAAAAACAATAAGCTTTTGTGTTGCACATATATTTCACACTTACACGAATGGCAACAACATAAACGGATTTGTTATTCGTATACAAATCCAACGGTGGCTAATAAGTACAATGTGATTGAGCTTCTACACACAATTTATCGTTGTAAGAGCAAAACAGTTGTTTCAACGTGAAAGTTCGTTCAGCATTGAGTATATGCTCATTAATTTGATTTATACGATGCCGTTTGTCTTTCGTTCGATTATGAGTTACTTGACGCGTTAACTGGCGTAACTTTCGTACTTCATGGTGACAGTTTGGGACTTAAAAATGTTTCCCGTGCATTATTCAACATAGAGAATTGCGCTATTTAGTAGATCTTGTTCACAGAACAGCCTATCGAGATTGCTGAGTGAGAACGCAGAACAAGTTCCCATTGAATCCAAAATACAAGGTTCGATCAATGTTATGACTTGCATTTGCAAAACCAAACAAAAATGATACGATGTGTATCCAACAACAGGGGGGATGATTTACGGACACGCTGAGATGAAAGAACACAGCGACCGCTGAATGAAGTTTGAGAACAAGCTGATCTGCCGACAGAATTGAAAAGTGCAACGCATTTTAAGTGAGTAAACCATTTTTAAAGCCTAATGGCAAACAAACGAGTGGATGCAGACAGCACTGGCATGCTTGTATGAAATTAGGGATTGTATTCAGGCAAAGTGTCGCAGATAGACTGCTTTTAGGTTTGGATGTTGCCTGTTTGCCAGACCTAGACACATAAAAAGAGAAAACGGCAGGATATTTTCATGGTTTAAGAGTTTAAAAACAATGAAAGAAAATAATATTTATCAGCTTTCCGTGAGAGCAGTTATCCACGATTCGATGGCAAGCTGGTTATCAACTGCATCGCCAATTAGAACAACATATTCTGATTCATCAAACTGAATCACATATGGTGCAAGTGAGATATTGACTCATCAAAAATAAACAGCGTAGCTTGCACGCAAAATGCGATTTCCAGAGAGAATGAGAGAACGCTATGTCCGAAATAGCAAGAAATTACTGCTGTCTATTCTTCGAGGGCGAAATTGAACTATCTGTGCATAAGATTAGCTTAACCATATTGAACAGATTAATCAAGGTAAATAAATGCTTTGCGCCACATCAAGTTCGAAAGAAACGAAGTGTGGTCGGATACTCAAATGTGTAAAGATCCGCTGATTAAGACAAAAACGGAGGACCATTTGTTTTGCTTTTCCAGATGATTCACTTTGCAGGTTGGATTAAAAAGCAGTGAAATGGAAATTCGATGACGATGAACCCAAACTGTTAATTTAGCGCAAGATGTGGAGAATTTGTTTTTATATTTCTAACTTCCATTGTGAAACGTGGCACTCAACATTGTGAATATTCCGAAACATTTGTCTCTGATGAGTAGTCACGCGCAGTGTTTCCAAACTATTATGCTTCGTAATGTAGATAAAGTATCATGGCCACTGGAGGTTGTGATTGCAGTGAAGATGATTGAACACACTAACCACTACAACTGTTAAAAGCAATCAATTTGACGAATAACAATACGATACAAAATTCTTACCTCAACCTCTTTAATGCTCCAGCCACAGATTATATACAAGCTGGACAGATCAGCTACTTTATCACGCAATAACACATAATTTCCACTTTCCGGATCAACTGTGAACACGAATCCTTCGAACACATGATCATCACATGTTGTCACCTTGACCTTTCTGTGTAGCACAGAAGCGGGTAACGGTATTCTGGAGTCTGTCATCTGTTGATCAAGAAAACTCTTTACGAAGGATTGACAACGGTAAAAATGAAACTTAGTTATTCAGCACCTTAATTAATTTCCAGCGATAGCTATAAACGCACGAAAGTGACACGAAAATATATCATGAAGGTATCTCACAGCACCCGCGGAAAACGTTCAGCAGTAGATCTTTCGGAATATCAAATGTTAATAGAATCAGCAATCGATCTGAACGCCTTTCTCGTTCCAGTTCCACAACAACGTATATCTTTTTATGTTGTCCGTCATGAGCTATAGAATGAATTGATAGTGTGTTCCGCAATTTGCAACCTGAACACGAGGCTTACAGTAGCTATGATGGATCTGCTTATAGCAAGTAAAAAACGTACTAATGATCAATGCCAATCTCGGAAGCTCTATTGATGTACGATCAGATGGGTGATTGTAAGTCGGTGGGCTTGTGTTCCATTCGCAGATCTGCACGATACGCCAAGCGAAGAAGTTCAGTGAAAAGCATTCCCAAAGTCAAGGGCCATTAATGGACTGACGTGGTCAGCATTGCGAATATTCCGAAAGTGTGCAGTTAAAGCTTCGCGTGCTCAAGTTGCTAAATCATTGCGGCTAAGACAATGTCGTAACTGAGAATTCGTAGAACTCGTAAACCGTGATGTTTATTTATACACTGCCTACTTTTAAAAACTCAAAACTAATGCAAGCGGTGCGGTATTTTGCCAACTCAAGGCTTGTGCGAATTCCCATTCATTGTAAATAGCTTTAGTAAAATACATCCAAAATACGTAATAACGGTTACTGAACGTGAGCCAATTAATTCTGCAAACGCAACAAAGTTACTGATTGAAGCAGTGCCATGAACATTATGATTTAGCAAAAATGGAACATTCGATTGATGAACGTTTGCATGTTTGATTCATCGCGGACAAATTGCTCATATCAGGTGCCATCCGAGTCACTCAAAGGAGACAGCCCAATAGATAAAACAGAATGAACTCGGTCTTGATCCGCTGAAACATGAGCCAGATATCTAAGTGAAAAACTCACGTCGAGAATCTTCAATGTTCTCCTGTCAAGACATGGGCAGCATCCGAACCCACACACTACAATGATTATAGCGTAAAAAGATCAACAAACATCTCCTGGTGTCGTATCCTGCGTATTGTAAAATTTTCAGGTAAGACTAACCAAGCTAACCGGTTATAACCTGATACGTAGTCGATCAGGCTGCGTGGACTACCTTTTGTCTGTGTCTATATCGATGACGTCCACGTTACTAGTAGCACAGAAGATAAGCACATACAACACTGAAATCAAGTGTTCTAGCGATTTTAACAGTACGGCACAGAAATAAACCCGATCAAATGTCAATTTGGGGCACGTGGTAGACCATCAGAAAATTCGTGTGGTACCTAAGAAGGAAATCCGTTATTCAATATTACCCAATCATCATCATCAAAGACAGCAATACACCGGTAGCACGTACCGAATGCTTAACTGCCATACAACCATGAAAAAGTAAAATCCTAAAAGATGGGGAAGGGTGGGACTTAAATTACTACGGCTTCTATAGAAGAGTAAGCACAAACAAACTGGGGAGAGTTGCCTACACCTCGAATGGAACATACATTCAAACAAGTTTCGTGAACGAGTAGAGCGACATCGGCACGGCAGCTTCTTTGTGGCTTTCACTGTCATGCATCATAAAAAGCTTTTCTCGTCACTCCGCTTGACAACATACAAGGTTACGCAAATACTCCAAGAATATGCTTAGTGCAAGACCGCCATTGAACATGGTTTCGGGACATATCCTGAAGCGTAACTAACCACTGCGATATGTGATCGCGGGGACACCAGCCTGGAAGACGCGCTGTGCCTACTTTGGAAAGGTTACTAGTAAGGGTTTTTAACTGCCTATGCCATGTGACGGTTTGGCCACCCCGAGATTTACGCCAATCAGGGTGTGGCGTCGCAAAAATAATCTGTTTCGATAGTCGGTGGTCCGGCATCCGTAAAACGTGACCCAGCCAGCGTAACCTATGCAGGTTGATCTGCTTCTCTATATCGACATTACTACCCAACAACTTATTTCGGAGAGCATCGGTGCGTATGCGATTGTAACAGCTAACTCCTAGAATGCTGCGGAGACACCGGTTATCAAATACTTGGAGACGCTGAATGTGTTCTTTACGTAAGGTCCAGGTTTCGCACCCATATAGTAACACAGCCCGAACTGTCGCTTTATAGACTCGACCCTTGAGTAACAGAGATAGTCCTTTCTGACGCCAGAGGTGACCTAGGTTTCGGAATGCTACGGTCGCTTTAGAAATGCGTGCCGAGACCTCGTCATCTAACGATGCAGAATTATTGATACAACTACCGAGATACGTAAAACGATCTACAATTTCAAGAGCCTGATTGTCAAGTAATAAAGTGGTGTTCGATATGTCGATGTCCTGCAGCAGAACACTGCACTTAGAGGGTGCCAAACGCATTCCAAATGCAGACACAATACTAGATAGCTTGTTCAGTATCGCCTGTGCATCTGTGTACGAGTCGAAGAGCAGAACTATATCATCAGCATAATCCAAGTCGAGAAGCTTGACGCCTGGCATTATGTGAACCCCGAAAGATGGGGCACCATCGTTACACAACTCCATAATTGCATTAATTACAAAATTGAACAAAAACGGAGAAATCGGACATCCTTATCGGACGCCACTAGTAGTATGGAATTTGGGAGAAAGTTCGTTGTAAACCCTAACGCATCCGGATGTATGTGCATAAAGTGCACGTAGTATGTTGACGTACTTTTGTGGAACGCCTTTGCACAGCAAGGTGTTAAACAGGAAATTTCGATCGACTGAATCAAATGCTCCTTTGAAGTCTAAAAAGATGGCTATTATCGGCTGTCGATAAGTGTGTCGCAGTTCTAAGATCCGTCGAAGAGTAAAAATGTGATCGACACAGCCCCTGCCAGGCCGGAAGCCAGCTTGCTGCTGTCGGATCTGTGATTCCCTATGCGATGTTAATCTTCGAAGACATATGGACGCTAATAATCTCGTAATGATGGGAGTGAGATTTATCCCACGATGATTAGAGCATGAGCTTCGCACACCTTTTTTAAATATAGATATGATAACCGATTCGCCCCAACTCGGAGGGACGGATTCTGATAACCACACTTCACGGAGGAGATCGCCTAATGTGCTGATTAGGACTTGGCCACCATCTTTGAACAAGACAGCTGGTATGTCATCGGGGCCAACAGCTTTGAATCGTTTCATGGATTCGATACATGCTTTAGTTTCTAAATCATTAGGGGGATCTACGCTAACAGACCAAGGATCACACTCCTTAAAATGAGGGAAAGATTCTGTTGCAGGCGACCAGCTGAATTGTTCTTCAAAATGTTCAGCCGAGCGTGAGAGGCGGCGATTCTTATTAGTGATAAGAGTACTGCCTATTTCAGCGATAGTCTCACTCACTCCTTTTTTCGTTGGCCCAGTCGATCAAATAAGTCGGAAGAGTTTTCGCACGTTGCCCGCATTATTTGCTATTTCCATTTCTTCGACCTTATTTAACCACCACCTTTCTCTGTCTAGTCTTAAGCTCCGTTTAAGTTCATTCCTCACGCGTTTCCGATAAACAGCAAACATCGATAGATAGACTATCTAAGGTAAGAGCCAGTGCAGCTTGCTGGCCTATTTGTCTCAGAGTCCTGACATGGCTCCGATGTGAGCAGAGGTCCGTGGTTTAAGAAAGTGATCTGTAGATTCGCGAACAGAAAATGTTCCAACATGTTCAGCGCGGTCTTTTCTAAAGCTGGGATTGGCAGACGGAGAGTTGTTAAGAGTGGATGGGGGAGGGGAAGGGTCGGAAACAGTTTGAAGAGTAGGGCCAGCAGTAGCTTGTTTTCGCTTACCCGCCCTGCTGTATGCAGCATGTAAGGCGACCCTGTTTATCGTGCGCGACGGCCGATGCACTATGGAGTTGGTTTTCGTAGTAATAGTCATGGTCATGGTTGTATGCGGGCTGGGATACTGCCAGGTCGCCCATGCCTAGACAGGAGAACAATTAGGGTTCTCGACCAAAGCCTTTGGCTAAAAAGCCTGACCCACAAGGCAGCGGGTTAGGTTGAGACCGTGTTCGTCTGACCTCTATCCATTGACCTTCCTGGTATGAGTGACTCTGAAGGTGCTCGGAGAGCACCACCCAGCATAGCTCAATGGGTCATAGAGGTACACAAACCATCGCACCACGTTAAGGTCCAGTCTCAGCGCGATGGAACAGAGAAAGGTGGTGGTTAAATAAGGTCGAAGAAATGGAAATAGCAAATAATGCGGGCAACGTGCGAAAACTCTTCCGACTTATTTGATCGACTGGGTTTGTTATGATGCATGACAGTGAAAGCCGCAAGGAAGCTGCCGTGCTGATGTTGCTCTACTCGTTCACGAAACTTGTTTGAATGCATGTTCCATTCGAGGTGTAGGCACCTCTCCCCAGTTTTTTTGTGCTTACTCTTCTATAGAATCCGTAGCAATTTAAGTCCCACCCTTCCCCATCTTTTAGGATTTTAGTTTTTCATGGTTGTATGGCAGTTAAGCATTCGGTACGTGCTACCGGTGTATTGCTGTCTTTGATGATGATGATTCCTCACGCGTCTACGCTCTGTGTTGTGTCCAGGACCATGAGGTATTTGGCGTCACTAGTGAAGAATTTCTATAGAGCAATGTGAAATCCAGTGGGACTTTTGGGTTGGTTGTGTAGTCTCACAGGCTGTTATTGCAGCGGCTCGCACAATCCCTGTTATTTTGTTCCACCTTTCATCGGCAGTTGCACACGGAGCAACTCGGAGTGAGTTACTCAAGGTGGTCCTATAAATGTCTTGAACTGCAGGCAGAGAGAATTTGTCGACCACAATGCGTTTCCCATTCGAAGGCTTCGTACCGGAGAACTTTAACGAGAACCTACATCGCACAAGAGCATGATCTGAATCTATGCAGGTATTCCAAAAGGAGCGGCAGTCCTCAATGCAGCCTCTCCAGCGAGCACTTATGGCGATATGGTCGATTTGGGCCGAAGGTTGTCTTCCATCCGGCGAGCGCCATGTGGCAATTTGACATCTTTTGTGGCGAAAGTAAGTGCTGCTAATGAATAATCGAAATTGTGCACAGAATTGTATAAAACGTTCACCATTATCTGTGCGTTGGCTTTCAAGACCAAACATGCCACCTAATTGTGATTCAGATGTATATAAGCGATCCAGTCTGGCATTCATATCTCCCCCTAAGACAACAATATCGGAGCTTTTTGCACGTCGCAAAAGAGCATAAAGATCGTCGTAGAAGGCGTTCTTCTCGTCGTCGGAATTGGTGTTAGTCGGAGCGTAAGTTGCTACAATAAACAAGCATCTCTGATTCGAAGATTTTGAGTTTGGTCTAATATCAGTTGCTAGTCTAACTGCGCACACCCTGCTATTCCAAGGAATCCAATTGATTAGACATGATTCGGCACGTGAATTCAGCACTATACCAACACCCGCCTGTCCTGAGATGACAGCTACAGAATCACCAAAGCAGCGCAAAAAGTAGCGAGTTGAAAGGTTTGGGGCTGTAAGTTCATTAATTATGGATGGATCATATAAACGCGTTTCCGATAGACAGCAAACGTCCATAGATAGACTATCTAAGGTAAGAGCCAGTGCAGCTTGCTGGCCTATTTGTCTCAGAGTCCTGACATTCATGGCTCCGATGTGAGCTGAAGCCCGTGGTTTCAGAAAGTGGTCTGTAAATTCGCGAACAGAAAATGTTCCAACATGTTCAGCACGGTCTTTTCTAAAGCTGGGATTGACAGACGGAGAGTTGTTAAGAATGGATGGGGGAGGGGAAGGGTCAGAAACAGTTTGAAGAGTAGGGCCAGCAGTAGCTTGTTTTCGCTTACCCGCCCTGATGTATGCAGCCGGTAAGGCGACCCTGTTTATCGTGCGCGACGGCCGATGCACTATGGAGTTGGGTTTCGTATTAATAGTCATGGTCATGGTTGTATGTGGGCTGGGATACTGCCAGGTCGCCCATGCCTAGACAGGAGAACAATTAGGGTTCTCGACCAAAGCCTTTGGCTAAAAAGCCTGACCCACAAGGCAGCGGGTTAGGTTGAGACCGTGTTCGTCTGACCTCTAGCCATTGACCTTCCTGGTATGAGTGACTCTGAAGGTGCTCGGAGAGCACCACCCAGCATAGCTCAATGGGTCATAGAGGTACACAAACCATCGCACCACGTTAAGGTCCAGTCTCAGCGCGATGGAACAGAGAAAGGTGGTGGTTAAATAAGGTCGAAGAAATGGAAATAGCAAATAATGCGGGCAACGTGCGAAAACTCTTCCGACTTATTTGATCGACTGGGTTTGTTATGATGCATGACAGTGAAAGCCGCAAGGAAGCTGCCGTGCTGATGTTGCTCTACTCGTTCACGAAACTTGTTTGAATGCATGTTCCATTCGAGGTGTAGGCACCTCTCCCCAGTTTTTTTGTGCTTACTCTTCTATAGAATCCGTAGCAATTTAAGTCCCACCCTTCCCCATCTTTTAGGATTTTAGTTTTTCATGGTTGTATGGCAGTTAAGCATTCGGTACGTGCTACCGGTGTATTGCTGTCTTTGATGATGATGATTCCTCACGCGTCTACGCTCTGTGTTGTGTCCAGGACCATGAGGTATTTGGCGTCACTAGTGAAGAATTTCTATAGAGCACTGTGAAATCCAGTAGGACTTTTGGGTTGGTTGTGTAGTCTCACAGGCTGTTATTGCAGCGGCTCGCACAATCCCTGTTATTTTGTTCCACCTTTCATCGGCAGTTGCACACGGAGCAACTCGGAGTGAGTTACTCAAGGTGGTCCTATAAATGTCTTGAACTGCAGGCAGAGAGAATTTGTCGACCACAATGCGTTTCCCATTCGAAGGCTTCGTACCGGAGAACTTTAACGAGAACCTACATCGCACAAGAGCATGATCTGAATCTATGCAGGTATTCCAAAAGGAGCGGCAGTCCTCAATGCAGCCTCTCCAGCGAGCACTTATGGCGATATGGTCGATTTGGGCCGAAGGTTGTCTTCCATCCGGCGAGCGCCATGTGGCAATTTGACATCTTTTGTGGCGAAAGTAAGTGCTGCTAATGAATAATCGAAATTGTGCACAGAATTGTATAAAACGTTCACCATTATCTGTGCGTTGGCTTTCAAGACCAAACATGCCACCTAATTGTGATTCAGATGTATATAAGCGATCCAGTCTGGCATTCATATCTCCCCCTAAGACAACAATATCGGAGCTTTTTGCACGTCGCAAAAGAGCATAAAGATCGTCGTAGAAGGCGTTCTTCTCGTCGTCGGAATTGGTGTTAGTCGGAGCGTAAGTTGCTACAATAAACAAGCATCTCTGATTCGAAGATTTTGAGTTTGGTCTAATATCAGTTGCTAGTCTAACTGCGCACACCCTGCTATTCCAAGGAATCCAATTGATTAGACATGATTCGGCACGTGAATTCAGCACTATACCAACACCCGCCTGTCCTGAGATGACAGCTACAGAATCACCAAAGCAGCGCAAAAAGTAGCGAGTTGAAAGGTTTGGGGCTGTAAGTTCATTAATTATGGATGGATCATATAAACGCGTTTCCGATAGACAGCAAACGTCCATAGATAGACTATCTAAGGTAAGAGCCAGTGCAGCTTGCTGGCCTATTTGTCTCAGAGTCCTGACATTCATGGCTCCGATGTGAGCTGAAGCCCGTGGTTTCAGAAAGTGGTCTGTAAATTCGCGAACAGAAAATGTTCCAACATGTTCAGCACGGTCTTTTCTAAAGCTGGGATTGACAGACGGAGAGTTGTTAAGAATGGATGGGGGAGGGGAAGGGTCAGAAACAGTTTGAAGAGTAGGGCCAGCAGTAGCTTGTTTTCGCTTACCCGCCCTGATGTATGCAGCAGGTAAGGCGACCCTGTTTATCGTGCGCGACGGCCGATGCACTATGGAGTTGGGTTTCGTATTAATAGTCATGGTTGTATGTGGGCTGGGATACTGCAGGTCGCCCATGCCTAGACAGGAGAACAATTAGGGTTCTCGACTAAAGCCTTTGGCTAAAAAGCCTGACCCACAAGGCAGCGGGTTAGGTTGAGACCGTGTTCGTCTGACCTCTATCCATTGACCTTCCTGGTATGAGTATGTATGTATGTATGTATATATATATGTATGTATGTATGTATGAAAGCACAGGCCTGATCCAGGCGAAGTGCCGTACAGTCAGAAACTGCACGTGGGCTGAGATACTGTCAGGTTGCCCAGGCCAGGCCTGGTATGAGTGACTCTGAAGGTGCTCGGAGAGCACCACCCAGCATAGCTCAATGGGTCATAGAGGTGCACAAACCATCGCACCACGTTAAGGACCAGTCTCAGCGCGATGGAATCTCAATGAAAAATTCCATCGAAACGTTGCGCCAATTGTTGGATTTGGTCAATTATTACCGCCGTTTTATAACGTATTCATCTTTTCCTCGTAAACAAAAACAGTGGGCGATGATAGCACGCAATTTAGATAACACCGAGTTTCATTCATGCACAAAATGCACATTAACCACGCAAAACAGTTTCTTAAACCAAAAACTCTGGAAATAACAGATGCGTAATTGTAAAGCAAAATAACATAGCTCAAACTTGATTTTGTAAGGCAGTTCGAAAAGCACAGAGCCGAAGACAGGAAAACTCGACATGGTTGAGGTATAATAAAATCAATAATGTTAGCACTGTTGCTACTCGCACATCAATCAATTGACTACTAGGAAAACGCGTTATTGCATGTAAAATATATTTGAAATCATGATGGCTCGACAGGAGCAGAGGGGTCCGTGGAAAATCGGGATAATTCACGTTTAAGCAAACAAATCAACTGTCTTTTTGTTATACAGGAGGTGGACATAGCAAGCAGTAACTTTTCTTGCGCATCAGAATCAAGATCGCAGCCACTGAGATTCCGTGTGGCTTCTAGTGCACGCTGAACGCTGGTCCGTGCTCTAGTTACACGGCTTATAATGTCCATCGCATCTGTGTTCGAAGATGCATCTGTCAAGACATGTGAATCAATGCCACTGGTTGATGAGATTGAATGTGAATCTTCTGCTTGCCATGCGAGTAAATCCTCTGCAAGATCAGTAAAATCTAGGCGTAGCTCCGGCGGAATCGACGACGACATATGAAACGACGAATCGGCTGTAAAAAATAAATTCAAATGGGTATGCATATGGGTAAAATGCGCTCAATTTTAGTCTACAACATCGCGAAGATGAAAAACGTAAAACGTACTACTGCAGACGACCATCCGTGTATATTAGATTACAAAAGATAAAAGCAGTAAACAAGTTGTGCTTGTAAGTCTTTGTTGGATAACCGCAAATAACGAGAAACCGGTCGTGGGGTGTGCCTGATGGTAATGCATGCAAATACGGATTTTTGATAAAGGCAGCAGTTTTTATCATGATTGGAATTGCTTGCATAGCAACGACCAAAAGATGGAACGTGACACTTACACGCATCTATAAGGAAAAAGCGCATAAAGCACCTATGCCAGGACAAACAGCAATCTCGAAGCGCTCATGGATAAAGAGCGACATCAGCAAGATAGCTTTCTGAAAACTTCCACTCTCATACACATAATAAACTCTTATCATGACTCAACTTGGCAAGGGCGCTATTTTATTAAAAAACATTGAGATGATTATCGTGCATCGTCTGAGGTGTATACTTGCTATAATTGAATCAAGCAAACACCGAGTTAGAAAACACATTGCCTGGAAATTAGGCTTTATTCAATTCACAATTGAAGTAGTATAGCTGCAAAAGAAAGTATAGGATTAAGAGATGGATAATGAACAAAACGCAATTGTGACATTCTCTCGGCCGATTTTTAATAAATGTAGCGTTTTCTTGATAGTATGACGAAAGGATGAATTGGATTGAAATGAGTTTTTTCCGGTACAAAATGGTATGACGATGTAAAGATCATATCTGCTTTCTGTGCAAATTGTAAGGGTGAACATTTTGTTGCTTTTCAATATAATCAGAAAGTTTACTCTTTGTAGATGGTGAACTAGGTAAAATTGCAGAATCGGGGTGAGTGTTTCATCAGTTTCAGACTTTTAGAGAGGAGCAGTTGAAGGAATTTCGGTAATTCCATGGTCATTTAACAAAGGAGAATAATCTGCTTAATAAACAGCTGGATCCATGTGACATTAGGACGGGTGTCCGGCAAGGGTGTCCTTTGTCCCCTGTACTATTCAACTTCGCGATCGATTGGACAATGAAGCAGGCGCTTTCAGATTACGCCGGTGTGATACTGAGCCCGAGCGTTTCGATTGCCGATTTGGAGTACGCCGACGACATCGTAATCTTGGGGGATGATCCTGAAACGCTTCAGACGACCCTGGAACGCCTCAGCTCATTTGCTTCTATGCTGGGGCTACGGATCAACACGCGCAAAACTAAATATTTTACCACCGCCACTGGACCTCATCTGCCTCTCAAGATTGGTGGCGAGAACTTGGAGATGGTGAACAATTTTCGTCACCTTGGTTCGTGCGTGCTACCGTCAGGCCAAGCCAGGGATGAGATACCGACCCGTGTACAAGCTGCGCGCACGGCGTTTTCGCGACTACGTTGGGTTCTATTCAGCCGTAGAGAAATCAGCCGACGTACAAAGCTGCGCGTCTACATAGCGGCGATTCGCCCAGTTCTCACTTATGGATGCGAGACGTGGCCTGTGCGGGTGGAGGATATGCGGAAACTAGAGGTTTTCGACCACTGGTGTCTCCAACGCATCCTCGATGTTCGATGGGATGAGCGGGTAACGAATGACGAGGTTCGCCACCGTTGTTTTGATATTCCTCGCCTGAGTTCGATATTGCGGCAACACCGACTGAGATGGTTTGGCCACATCCTGAGACGCTCGGACGCTGAACTAACCAGGATGACACTATCGCCGACACCCTGCGCAGAATGGCGTTGTCGTAGCGGAGGACAAGTGAAGACTTGGCTCGCCACCGTGAGATCGGACGTGGAGCTGCTTGGCCTACGATCGGTTTACGGATGGCACACGTGGGACCGGACCTGGCTTACAATCTGCGCAGATCTCGCTTCTAACCGCCGAGCGTGGGCGGCTGCAATCCGTGATGTCAATGAAGCCGACTCATCCTCCAGGAGGAGATAGTCGCACTAAAGTAAAGTAAAAGTAAAGTACAAAGGCTTGTAAGCGAACATGAGCGTAATGAAGGTTGTATTCTAATAATTCTACGTCTTCAAGGAAAGAATCGTATTTCGATCCGCCGGAATTTTTCTAAGAAGCACGGTACCCGGTGTGGTGAGCCATGTTGGAAGGGCATTACCCGTTGCGGAACGGCGATTGTAAGCTAAAAGTCGATCATAGGGAGTGGTATTTGTGGCCGTAAACACCTGATGGAATGGAATGCATCTAGAATAACAACCTTCCACTGTCCAGTATGAAGGTTATGAGTTTTCAAAGCAAGTAAGATGCACTTCCACACAGTATTATTAAAACGCTCTACTTGACCATTGCATTGGGAGTTTTAGGGAGATTCCGTTATCATGTAGAAATTTTCAAAGTTCCGATGACACGAAAAAAGAACCACGGTCAGTGTCGATGAAAGCAGGTGTTCCAAAAATAGTGAAAAGTTTGATACAGTTCTCAATCTTCTGTGTTGTCATATCAACGGATGGAAATGCGAATGGGAACTGTGAGTACTCATCGATAATGGTTAAAAGGTAACGATTTCTGGTTGTTGATGGTAATGGTCATTTAAAATCATGATTCAATCTTTCGAATGGCCGAGTAGCTTTGATTAAATGAGAATTAGCTGCTTTGTGAAAATTAGGTTTTACTTCACAAGAAATCAAGCAATATACAGCCATCTTTCTGACTACTTCCAGAGTTTGGCTGGTTTTTCGCACGGATAAAGTGTATTAAACGAGTAACGTCAGGGTGGTATGGCATGGTATGAGAGCACAAGCCTGATCCAAGCAAAGTGCCGCACAGTCATAGACTGCACGTGGCCTAAGATACTGTCAGGTTGCCCAGGCCTAGACAGATATGAGGAAAAAAGAACAGGAAAGAATCACCTGAGCAGCGCAAAAAGTACCTGTTGGAAAAGGTTGGTACAGTCAATTCGATTAACGTAGGGGGATCATAAAGTCTTGTCTCTGAAAAGCAACAAATGTCGATCGACAACGAATCTAGACAGAGGGCAAGAGCAGCTTGCTAACTTGATTGACGCAGCGTTCGTGCAATAACGGCACCTATGCACGCAAACATGCTTCTAATATTGTAGTAATCTGGTCTACTACAAATTGGTGAGCCCGACATACACGCATTCTTCGTGTATCTTTTCCGGTACGTCAAAATTTTTCCGCTTCACATCGGAGTTTTCAGGTAAATTTTTTTACCTCGTTTAATCGTGCATTTTATTTGCATCAATTGCTCCTGTTTATCATGAGTGATTCTAAACGCGTTATTTTGGTTTCGACGGTCATCACAATACCCAGTTTTATTTCCCAGGACCCTGAGTATTGGTTTCATTTTTTAGAAACTGAATTTAGTTCTAAAAATATCATTGATGACTACGCCATGTTTTCACAATTAACGCAGAAACTCCCCGCGGATGTGTTATTACAGGTACGCGACGCAGTCCTGACTGCACCCATAGGTGACCGTTACCGTATCGTCAAACAAGCCGTGATTTCTCGCACGTTTCCGTTTGAACGATCTAGGCTACAGCAGCTGTTCGGCAACTTGGGAATTGCCAACAAAAATCCATCTACCATACTAATGGAGATGCGCCGCCTGCTAGGGTCATCGCACATGGACGAGTCCTTACTAAAGGAACTATGGCTCCAGCGCTTACCTGAGTGCATGCAACCCATCTTGGTTGCTGCAAAAAGCACTCCGGTATCTGAGCTTGCAGAAATGGCGGACAACATCGCTGAATGTATCCGTCCGTCCACAGTAACCGCAGGACAATCACGCACACAGGGTACTCCAACGGAAGTCAGCATTGCGGATCTGCTGGCTGAGGTTGCGGCTTTACGCAATGAGGTTCGAAACCTCGCACTCAACAATAAGTCAGTATCACGCACCCCATCCCGCCAAAACTCGAGTAGTCACACTCGGTCACCCGTTTGCTGGATACATCGGAAATACGGCGACGATGCGCGGCGTTGCATCAAACCATGCGTCCATCGCACATCGGGCCGACAGCTAACGACGACTACTGTCGTCGGCCCGCAGAAATCACGTCGTCTTCTCCACATCAAGGAGAAATCCGCGGGTCTACGTGACGGACCAAAATCCAGTAAAGACGTTCGCACAAGCGCTAAAGCGCGCGGTAATTGTCAACGCTCAAAAATCCACCGACACACAAAAAGCCCATTAAGAGCTTTCGTCGAACCGGATAAGCGTTTATCGCACATGCACGTAGACCTCGTTGACCCGCTACCACCTTCAAGTGGCTATACATCTGTCGCCCCTGCTAGGCAATCACCATTTGCCTATGGAGATAACGTGACGCGCTTGCGACACGGTAGGAGTCGTTTCCACCCACCATCTCCGCGACTTCAAGCCAAACAGTCCCACATGCCGACGGAGTTGGCACATTGCCAGTATGTCTTTCTCCGAAACGACATGGTGAAGCAACCTCTTCACCCTCCTTCTGATGGACCATTTAAGATAATTCGGCGGTCCCAAAAATCAGTTGTGATTGACCGCGCCGGTCGACACGACACGGTCTCGATTGACAGAGTCAAACCAGCGTTCATGGACAATGCAGTTGACTTAGCTAATCCGCCAGACCCAAACCCAACACCACCGGTGATAACCCGTACTTTAATCTCGACTATCTCAACGCCTGCCACCACAACAGCTAGGCGAGCGAAACGGCAACCCGTAAGGTTCGCCGACTAGGTAGCACATTTCAAAGTGTTATCACTTGGTATATGCCCGTGCATGCTTTACGTACCTCATCACTATAACTCGGTCGTGGCCATAAAGCCATGCACCAGAGAGTTTTGTTTTCTTTTTACTTCTCAGGTACACATGCACCCCCAGCTGTGGAAATCGTGGCACGCGCCACTCCGGATCACCAACGCTTGTCGCCATCCTATCCGGTTACCTGGAATACACACATCCTTCGTGTATCCCCTCGGTACGCATGTACCTCCCGCTGTCTAAATCGTGGCACGCGCCACCCGCGGATCACCGACGCCTGTCGCCATCCTCCCGGTAGACCCGAGCACACGCCGCCCAACGCGGGCGCTCTCCCAAGACGGTCGTCATTGACCGTGTCGGCAAGCATGACAAATAGAACCACAGGATAGTCAGCAATTGGACAGTACCTACGGACCAATGAGATATCGTTTGTTCAACATTTTCAAGTTCAAGTTCAAGGTCGTGTTCTCAATTTTTTAGTTCAGTTTAATTCAGTTCAGTTAGCACAGGACGATATGTGGCAGAGTCGCCAATCGAGCGTCCAGAATACTTCTGGTGGTAAGCCAAAAGAGAGTCCACCACTTCGAATAGTAGGTTCAATATTCTTCTGGTATGACTTTGGCTGGAATGCAACAGAAAAACTGCCTCACCCAATAGGTGAGGAGAGATATTAGCGCGTTCCAACGACAAATTGAAGAACAACTATAAAATTAGGGATAAAAATTGTCCGACAAACTAATTTGTTATAGTCACTATTCAAATATTTTCTATATGAGGCTAGCCAACAAGTGCCCAAAAAATTCTTGTTTCACAAAAGTATTGAATGAAATCGAGTGTAATACTTGCCAGAGATGGGCACAGCCGAAGTGTTCAGGGATACATCCTGATCACTTGAATTTGCGCGGTACGTTCAACTTGGTATTATTCCCCACGCGCTGATTAAATATTACGAATTTTTGCCGATTCTGTGAAATTGCAATATATATTACGTGCATTACTTAAATATAAATAACTATTTCATATATCTACATCATGGCTCACATTGCTTTCCCATGCTTAAAGGCTGGTTGTTGTAATCATGTAGCCAAAGGTATCGAGTGTTGTACCTGCAGGCGCTGGGCGCACCCGAAGTGCTCTAGTATACTAAAGGGCCTTACACCGTGTATGTAGCCCATACATGGTTCGAATGGGTCTGCAAGTAGTGTAAAGAAGTTGGAAGGGATGCTTGCCGTAATCAGGTTTCCCAGTTACTCGCAACTATGCAGGAACCAACCCAAAGATCCTACGCGTAATTTCCGGCCTCGCACAAACCAATCTTGTATAAACCAGCGGGTGTACGAAAATCTGCGGAAGGAAATCGGGGAAAAACTGACAACAATGTTGTTAGTCAGCGTAAGAAAAAGAGTCAGTCAGCTCAAAAGGTTCCGCGCTCACCAACAAGTAAGAAAACCGAGCCGCGTCTCGGCAATTTAGCGACAATTAACTCGCAATTAGATTCGATCCGCAGCGAATTGCGAGCGTTGCGAAAACGGCGCTTTTCCTGAGAAAAGTTTGAAAACTAGGACCAGAAATATTCTGATCCAAAAGGAACTAAGGGAACTTCTTACCAGGTTGCTCAGAACTGCACCACGAGTCTATTTAATAGATGACTTTAACTTACCGGGTGTTGACTGGGACACGCAGACGACCTCTGATAGAATTTCCTAGGTATATCTCGATTGGATGCACTCAAGTGCGCTTCATCTGCACGCAAGTGAGAAAACTAGGTACAGAGATGGACATTCACCATCTACACTAGACCTACTTTTGGCTAAAGGTTCTTAAGTTGTCCAAAACCTCTTTTATGACTCACCTTTTAGGATAATTGACCATGACACTATAACAATCCTGGTAATTCTCTGTTTTCATAAGCCACCAGTCAAATACAGGCGTAATCTAAATCGGGTTGACTGGAATGCCGTACAGCTTTCCGCTTCACGATGTGACTGGTTCTCTAAAACCAATGACATCGAATGTAAATGGTCAGTTATTAAGAGCAATATTTTAAGTCTTCAAGACCTTTATTGTCCTTTTGGACCTGCACGGCTAAAGAACAAGCCACTTTGGTGGACACCTGCGGTGCGACACAACATTATTAGGCGCGACAGAAACTGGCGGAGATATACAGCCTTACCAACCTATAGAAATTAATCGTGCAATAAGGCTTCAAGAAACAACACAGTAAAGCTACAACGGAGGCTTAAGCGAAGCTACGAAACTTACCTGGCGAACTCTTCTAAAAAGAACCCTAAGAAGTATTTTAGTTATGTTCAGTCTAGGGGTAAGTCAAGGGAGCACATAGGTAGCCTAATATTAGACAATGGCGAGAAAGCCAATTTCGACCCTCAAAAACCAGCAGCTTTACTGGTGCTTGAGAAGGATTCTTCGAATTTTTCGGCCACACACCATTTCGAATGAAGAGCTCCTGAGAAAAACTGGTCTGGAGGTGGTATCTACCGTAGTCAAAAGACGACGGTGGAGATGGTTCGGTCATGTCTGCAGGATGGATCCCAGTTCGCATACGAAGGTAGCCATTCACTGGCGTCCGCAAGGTAAACGAAAAAGGGGACGGCCCAAGGAAACTTGGCGCAGAACGTTGGAACGCGAACTACATGCACAAGGATTCACGATGCAGACGGCAACGGAAACAGCGGCAGACCGAAACCACTTGCGTGAAGTTGTCTTCGCCTCATGTGCCACCCGGCACGGAGAGGACTGAGTGAGTGAGTGAGTTTATTGGATTATTTTCAAAGCGTACATAGAACGGATGGTGGGGATGCGATTAACTCAGTCCCAACTGTTAGTATGGAAATGGGTGCCTCTCTAAGCGAAGTAGTTTTTTGCCGGTTAATGTCGCTCGTATCCTAAAGAATCTAGACGGAAATAAATCCACCGCACCCGACGATGTGCATTATAAAATTGTAAACGAAATATTTAAATTACTAGAAGAGCCTCAGTATGAGTTATACAACGAATCGCTCTCCAAAGGCATCCTACCAGATGACTGGAAGAAAGCAGCGCCAACATAGTTAAGAATTTCCGACCGGTAAGCTTGACTAGTTGTAGCTTACTTGAATTTGTTCTCCGAGCTTGTTGATTTTCCATCGGATGTTTCGTTGCCAGACTAGGCAACATCTTCGGCGATTGTTGGCAAATTATCTGCTCGAAGTGGCACTGACAATGGTATTTGGCCGGCCGACCACTGGTTACGTGATCGCATGTGATTGATTGATTGGCTGCCTTTTCGGTTCTTCGTCTCAGTCGCATCCTTGCGTAAATGTCGTCCAAGCTCATGTGTTCGTTAATAGATCGTTCACCGGAGTGCCAGGTTTCGATGAACTCTCGTGCTGCTTTGTTATTAGCTCGGCCCAAGATGTGGCAGTTATGCCAGTCCATCTCGTGATATTCGTTTTCGACGTGCGTTGATATGAGAGACTTGGTGTCGTGACGTCGTACGGCCAGTTGATGCTCATGGATTCGAGCTTTTAGTTTTCGACCGATTTGCCCGATGTAGTGTTTGTCACAGTGCGTGCACTGTATTTTGTACACTACGTTTGCGTTTTCATCTTTGGGTATTGCATCTTTCGCTTTTGTGAGCACGTTACGTAGGGTTGCTGTTGTTTTGTGAGCGATAAAAATACCATGAGGTCGTAGGAGTCTTGGTGTCATTTCTGAGATGTCTTTGACGTATGGTAACGCCGCCCGTTGCATAACATCAGTCTGATCTCGCCTAGGGCGTGTGGTCAGGCCTCCACGGATAAAGTTCTTCAGGTAAGCGTTCTTTTTGTAATAGCTTGTATAAATATTGTTCTTCCTCTTTTTGCTGTGTGAGCGTGCTGCAGTATGTTTTAGCGCGTTGAAACAAGCGGTTAATTACCATTCTTAGACGTGCAAGTCACCAGACTGAGTAACGGCAAACTACAGACCAATGTCCATAGAAAGCCGAGTCACACCGACCAAATCTTGAACTTCAAAAGTAACCACCCAACAGCACACAAGAAAAGCTGTGTTCGGACGTTTTTTAACGCTCTAGAACACACTGCAGCACGCTCACACTGCAAAAAGATGAAGAACAATATTTATACAAGCTATTACAGAAGAACGCTTACCCGAAGAACTTTAACCGTAGAGGCCTGACGACACGCCCTAGGCGAGATCAGACTGATGTTATGCAACGGGCGGCGTTACCATACGTCAAACACATCTCAGAAATGACATCAAGAATCCTACAACCTCACGGTATTTTTATCGCTCACAAACCAACATCAATCCTACGTAACATGCTCACAAAAGTTAAAGATGCAATACTCAAAGATGGAAACGCAAACGTAGTGTACAAAATACAGTGCACGCACTGTGACAAACACTACATCGGGCAAACTCGTCGAAAACTAAAAACTCGAATCCATGAACATCAACTGGCTGTACGACGTCACGACACCAAGTCTCTCATATCAACGCACGTCGAAAACGAATATCACGAGATGGACTGACATAACTGCAACATCTTGGGCCGAGCTAATAACAAAGCAGCACGAGAGTTCATCGAAGCCTGGCACTCCGGTGAACGATCGCTCAACGAACACGTGAGCTTGGACGACACCTACGCAAGGATGCGACTGAGATGAAGAACCGAAAATGCAGCCAATCAATTAATCACATGCGATCACGTGACCAGTGGTCGGCCGGCCAAATACCATTGTCAGTGCCACTTCGAGCAGATAATTTGCCAACAATCGCTGAAGATGTTGCCTAGTCTGGCAACGAAACATCCGATGGAAAATCAACAAGCTCGGAGAACAAATTCAAGTAAGCAACAACAACGACCCGAGCTACATATATTCCAAACAATACTAACAAGCTTGACTAGTGTTTTATGTGAAACCTTGGAGAGACTTATCAGGGATCGTTTGTGCAGCCACCTCGCACACAATCCATCATCAGGCAGTGCTTAACATGGCTTTCTTAAGAGGAGGTCGTGTCTCTCGAATGTTTTATGCTTTTTAGATAGAGTTCCCAAGGCACTGGATGAAGGCGGAGGGGAAGAGGTTTTTACTTAGACTTTAGTAAGGCGTTCGACTCGGTTAGTCACAGGTTCCTAGGGATGAAGCTCGCGGCCGAAGGCATATCTGGTAAGCTTCACGACTGGATAATCAGTTTTGTTCTTGATAAATCCTTTCAGGTCCGTGTAGGCGGTACTACCTCTGAATTCGCAACAATTACCATTGGGGTCCAACAAGGTTCAGTATTAAGCCCAATACTCTTCCTGATCTTTATCGATGTTCTGGTATCGTAGTTGTGATGTCCCTGCTACATGTTTGCTGATGATGTCAAATCCAGTGATCACAATGATTTATTGAGAAATATTAAAAAGGTCATTAAATGGTTGCAGGATTGGGATCTTTCTCTGAACTATAGTAAATGTCATCTGTTGTCTACAGCAATCGACAGAATTACAGTAACTGCGGATAACGGTAGGATCGACTTTAAATCTATTCAGAGGGTTAAGGATTTGGGTATAGTAGTAACAACAGGCTTTAAATGAGCTGCGCAATGTGCCTCAGCTGCACAACGAGCTAGAGGAGAACTCTTTAGGCTTTAATCCGTTCTGGCATGTAGAACACCGGAAGTGTTTATCCCTTTATATACGGCGATTGTCAGGCCGCATTTAGAATACTGCGTGCAAGCCTGGAGCCCCTTCTTTCATGAAGACATATTACTATTAGAAAGAGTCCAACGTCTGGTTACCAAAATGGTTCAAGGTATGCTTGTGAAACCCTACGAAGTACGTTTAATTTCTTTAGGTCTCTTCTCCCTTCGGCGTCAGCGTCTACGTGGTGACCTAATAGAAACATTCTAAATTCTTAAAGGCTTAGGTGACAAGGGTTGTCGAAACCTGTTCTCTCAAGCGATCAACCCTTGATCTAGAGGACATACAATAACGCTCGGAAAAAATACAGCGGTCTGAATCTCAGGCAACACTTCTTCAGTGAAAGAGTGGTAAGCTTCGAGAACTAGCTGTCTGAGGAACTAATTGCTTGCACATTAGTAGGTGCATTCAAATGAGGTTTAGATGCCTCGTGGCATTAGCTTTTTCCAGACATTTTTTCATGAATATGCAGGTCGCCTGTCGAAAAAATTGGCTTTTTTGGTTCATTTTAAATTTATACGGTCTTTACCATGATTGAAAAACAAAAAATCCTGTCACGTAATTCCTCGTTTTAATTGTCATGTTTTAAATGTACGCACCAATTTTCCATAGCTTACCTCTCATCGTCTTGGTGAAGAGAAACCCTTTCCGTTTTTCTCAGTCGCAGCTACAAATTCTGGGACCGAAGGACGGCCTGGAAAATAACGAATGTACCATCGCATACGACGAGGATACCAGAGAAGAATGCACCAACTTTGGCAGTGGTGGACGCTCCTTTGAAGCTTTCCACGACAGAAATTCTGAACGCTCGATTGGCTTATCAGCCATTTACAGTCCTGTCCCAACTAAACTGAACTAAACTATAAGGTTTATGTTACACACCGTTGGCTCCAATGGATATGTAGTGAGTGCCGTGGGCAGCTAAAGAAGCATTTTCCGAGAAGTCTAAAACTGCTAGTCCTCAGCATAACATCAAAGCTTCTACGGTTAATGTGTATAGATCATTTGCTGAAGTTGTGCGTATGACTATCACTGCTAGCCTCGTGGTACAAAAAATATATTCTGATGAAATAACGGTGAGGAAATCTCCCATGCCTAAAAAGCCAGGTAAAAGTAATAAAAAGGTTAAGGCACCGGATCGAGCGGTTATATCAGAGGTCGTTCCACAAACCCGGTCTTCAAAGCATTCGAAGACTCTTAAAGGTAGGATCAAGGCACAGGCAGGACGTAAAGCGGTAGCCAGTAGAAAATTTTAATCTCAGTCAAATTTAATTGCTACTGTCATTTCGAGCCTTGATAATTTATCCAAGGATCTGGAGCAGCATGAATCTGCTCATCAGGGAATACGGGATAAATCCGTAACATCCCGGTAATTAATCAGGATGAACCCTATATACACGAAGCCAGAACGCGTATGTAACTCGACCGGAGTTGTTCGAGAAATCTGCTCCGTAATGTTGGTATACGTCCAGATACGCCACTAAAGCGTGTTCATCGTGCTGGCGTGTGGAAGTGCGCCAAAAATCAGTCGAAACTCTCCAAGACCATTTTAAGTTGATTTTCTTTTGCAATCGGGTCGTGATCAGTTCTCAGCAAGTTAAATTGTCTTTAATGATACAAACAAAGGGAAACACGTTGTTGTGCCCGATGACAAGAGGGAAACCATAGGTTAAAGAATTCACGTTATGATGTAACTTATAACAGAATGCGCTGTTCTTCAGAAAAGGATGGTTCTTTATCAACTATAGAAATCACGGACAGGTCTGTGGATTGAAACGTCGGTCATCGTATTGACCATAAAATTCCACAGCTGGTGATTAGCGACCTTTAATGTACAGTAGATCTTCAGGACGCGCAAGGCGATTCGACCCTCTTAAGCAGCACATCAAAAACGTGCCGACTCCTCCGTTATTACGCCCGATAATCAAACAGGACTAAGTAAGAATATATCACGAGACACCGTCGCCACTGTGATATGTATTTTCGCTCGAAAATCTGTACTAACATAAATGAGAATACCGCCACCACGAGTGTAGTTGCGGTCCCAACAAAACATAAAATATTTAGCTAGTTCGAATGAAACGTTTGGAACATTATTAGTTGTCATGGTTCCTGTTACTAGAACTATTTCGTGAGGGTTTGAGAGCAAGAATGTTGAAGGGTAGGGAGCTTAGAAATAATTGACCGAGAATTAAGTAAGAGAAGGCGAATTTTAGAATATTTCACATGTGTAAAAAAGAACGATTTACACGAGTTATTTGAAATTGATGGAGCTAATATGGGTTAGGGTTTTGGTAAAGTTATGGAAAATTTTCCATTGGGCCATACTTGTTTTGAAATGGGTTTATGTAAGCACTAAACTGGTTCCCATTCATGAGGAAACGCTGATCTAGGAGACCTGGAGCGTACTGAAGCGGAGTAGTGTAGGGTCTTGAAGGAAGATTGTAATAGGTCTTTCTGGGATAAAAAGGACTTTGCGGGGGATAAGTGGATTAAGTGGGCCAGTTATAACCGGGAACCGTCTATGTACGGGGTGGTAATTACATAAACCTTAAGATGGATTATTTCCAGCAACATTTCACCCAACCGTATGCTTTTTATCGATGCGCGGTCCACCAGGTAGCTTGGGTGAATTTGATTTGAAGACAGGGAGCACAACTTTTTTGTGGTTTTAATTATAGGTTGAGCTGAGGTCTGCAAACCTGCGGTGACGGTTACATGAGTGGGGCTATTAGGACCAGATGTTAATATTGCGGCATCAATGTTCAACTTTGAATTAGCTGTTAGGGTTGTGGTATATGAGATAGTAATATTATCAGAAGTTTGAGATTCTGATGCAGAAGCCGATGCGGAGTTATCAACAACATCAAGGTCTATGAGGTTGACGATATCCGTGGAGTGTTCCACAACTTTAGAAACCATGCGAAGGCACTTTCGTTGTAAAGGTGTGTTGTCAGGCTCAATCAACACATTAGAAAATTGTGGTAAAAGTTTTAATACTTGTTGGTTGTTAATTATATGTGATGCATAATTTTCGTCGGCAAATTTTATTTAAATAGGTGCATTACTAAGATTGGGAGGTTTTGAGTCTAGTAACAGATGCTGAGTCAAGGGGGAAGCCATATCGCGACAAAAATATCTTCTTGAGCTCGACTAAAGGATATCTGTTAGCCACATTACGAAGAATAAGATTTTTGGCACGGCTTTTAAGCTGCTTAATTTCTGAGGTCAGCGACTCTATAAATCGACCAGTGCGGTAAAGTTAATCAAAGTCTAATACACAACTAAGGCCAAGTAGAGTGGTAAGAGGCTCTGAAATATTGCAAATTTTCGAAACCATGGACAGCTTGGTCGTGACGAAATCGATCTTGTTTTCTAGGTTCTGTACCGTGGACAAGACCGTAGACATATTTTCTTCAAGCATTACCGAACATTTTTTCAATTGAGATGTAGTACGGTATGCTGTTCTTCACGATTTCGAATGTTTGTAATGCGACATAAGGATCCAAAATAAAATACGAAAAGTGTGATGACGAGAATAATGACTTGCCAAATTTCGAACACCTGCTCTCCAAAAAGATTTTATAGCTATGCTGAATCGAAAGGCAAAACCAGGGAAAGCATAGGAGATTTGAATCTGGAGGACGGAAAGGTGACTGCCTTCTTCAGGTTCTTCCGTGGCGTTGAGAGACATGATAATTCCTCAAATGCTCAGTCTAGGTCGTTTAATCTACTACCTGGTGCTGCTACACTAGATGAGTTGTCCTTCATTATATCCGAGGTGTATGAAGCACTTATCCCTGTTCCAGTCAAAGAAGCTGAGGGACCAGATGGTATCCACTCGATTGTGCTAAATAATAAATAAATAAATAAATACAATTTATTCTTGGAAATCCAAGGCATGTTAAACATGATCAATAATTTCCAAAAGCTTTGTACAATCAGATTATAGTATGCACATTTGCGAAAACAATTTGTTCAAGGTCATTTGTTTCAGAAACTTTATGCAAGCACTTCATGCTTCAACCTGGGAGTGGTTCCTAATAAGCGGAAAAAAGCCATAATCATACCAATACAAAAGGGTGGTTGCAGGTCAACTCTTGGTAACTATAGACCTGTCAGCCTGACTAGCATCGTTTCGAAAGTATTTAAAAATTTGCTGCGTGACGAAATCTGTCAGCATCTTTGTCGGTATTTTCTACTGAGTGTAACTCAGCATGGATTATTTGAGGGTAGAATATACCCTAGTGCACGACCTTGAACGTGTCATAAACTGGTCATACCAGTGGGACCTCCCACTGAACCTTAATAAGAGCCAACTCTCGTCAGCACTGGTTGATAAGATTTCAGTCCAGGTGTCGGGAAATTCTCTCACTGTTAACGCCACACGGTGTGTTAAGGATTCAGGAATAGTAGTTAGAACTGATTACAAATGGGAGGACCAATGCACCGCTGTAGCTCAACGTGCTCGCAAATTACTCTTTCGGCTGAGATCCGTGTTATCCTGCAGAAGACCCGATTTATTCCTGCCCATTTACAAGATATTTAGAATATTGTGTCCAGGCGTGGTGCCATTTCTACAATGAGAAAATCGTTCGGCTACAAAGCGTACAGCGTCTCGCAACTCGCATGATTGAAGTTCACCGAAGGAAAAAATACGCTGCACACATGAAGTCCCTAGATCTTTTCTCACTTACGCGCCGTCGTGTGAGAGGTGACTTATATGAAGCCTTCAAAATCTCGAGGGAGTTCAGTGGCGTTACCAGGAACGACTTTTTTAATTAAGACCCGAGATGGGCATCCGCGGACATTCACTCAAACTTGCTAAGGAGCGATGTAGACTAGACTACTGGAAAAACGTTTTCCGCCTTATGGTCTTAAATATCTGGAACCGACTTCCAGAAGAACTTATATCCTGCAGTTCTGTCTCGAGTTTTAAGAACGGTTTGGACCTAACCTGGCTTAGACTTTTTCCTGGATACTCCAACTAATTGCCATGTTAGATAGGTAGGTCACCACTTTTAGCGTTGTCTGGTAAAAAATTAAATTTTAGAGTTCAGTTTTTAATACACAACTATTCTTTAGCTGACCTCTTAACGTATTGGTGAAGAGAAATTTATTTCGACTTTTCCAGGATCAATTATAACGAGGTGCTTCCTAAATTCAACCTGGATAATCTCTTGGCGTCACGATCGTCGACGATATGCAAAGCATTATAAGAAAAATTGCTTTGACATTGGTGGTTGCTTCACTGCAGCTTTCCAGCGAAAGAAATTATGGATGCTTAATTGGCTCATTGGCCTCTTACTGTCTTGTGCAACTGAACTCAACTAGACTGAACTGATACTGAACTTATTAATCCATTTGACCTTTTCAGTGATGAGCGGTTTTGCTCATATTTTATTGCCTGACACATCATCTGGTGAGCTTTTTGAAAAATTATGTTAGTCACCAACGCTTTTATGCACACATCAAGAAAAAATCTCGCACTAGTTTTGAAGCACAGTGTGTTTTAATCGTCTGTTGTTGTAACCTTCATTACTTAAATTGGTTATTTCAAAATTGTGAATAAATTTCGCACCGCAACCATGTCTGATAATAAAGAAAATGAACTCTCAATTTTTACGGTTCGTTTAATTCATTTGTTAATTAAAATTCTTTTTAGAAAAATGTTGATAATTCGAAACCTCAAAAAGTTGGTTTAGACTTTTAAACTCAATTTCAGGAAGTCAGCTATGAAAAATGTCACTCTTTATCAAAAAGTGAGCTGGAGTTGGAACCTCTTTTGAAACCAAATCCTCACCGCTTTGTTCTATTTCCCATTCAATATCATGACGTTTGGCAATTTTACAAGAAAGCCGTTGCTTCCATTTGGACCGTAGAGGAAGTGGATTTGTCAAAGGATCTAACTCACTGGGATGGTCTTAAAGTTGGAGAGCGTCATTTCATTTCATATGTCCTCGCTTTCTTTGCCGCTAGCGACGGTATCGTTCTCGAAAATTTGGTAGAAAGATTCTGTCAAGAAGTTCAAATTCCGGAGGTTCGTTGCTTCTATGGCATGCAGATTGCCATTGAAAATATCCATTCGGAGATGTATTCTCTCCTTATTGATACGTATATAAAGGATCCGAAAGAGCGGTATGACCCCTTGCGTTACTAAGTTTTTAGTGACTTTTTATTCAATGCGATAAGCAATCTGGAATGCGTCAAAAAGAAAGCTCAATGGGCATTGAATTGGATTGGTGATACACATGCGACATTCGCTGAAAGATTGGTCGCTTTTGCTGCAGTTGAAGGAATATTTTTTTCCGGTAGCTTTGCTGCCATATTCTGGTTAAAGAAGCGTGGTCTGATGCCTGGTTTAACCTTCAGCAATGAATTGATAAGCAGAGATGAGGGCCTTCATTGTGATTTTGCATGCTTATTATATAAGCATATTAAAAACAAGCCATCAAAGGACAGAATTCTTACAATTATGAAAGACGCTGTAGAAATTGAGCAACAATTTTTGTCCGATGCCTTACCCGTCAGTCTAATTGGGATGAACTGCAAACTAATGTGCCGTTATATTGAGTTCATTGCCGATCGTCTATTGGTTGAACTCGGGTTAGATAAGGTACATCTTCATCGTTTACGATTTTGCAGCATTATGGTTCCGATAATCCATTCGACTTCATGGAAAACATATCTCTGGAAGGTAAAACTAACTTTTTTGAGAAACGTGTTGGAGACTACCAACGTGCCGGTGTCATGTCACGTGCCAGGGGCGAAGAAACCCATAAATTTACGACGGATGCCGATTTTTAATATTTTTTTATCGATCAAGATTGCATTTAATAGATGTTTCGTTTCAACTCCGTATTCTTTTTGGACATAATAGCCTAGCAAATTCGATCTATTTTATAGTCATTATTGGATCCTATAAAACTATGTTCGTTTTACCAGCAACTGATTAACTTAATTATATTAAATGATAAAGCACAATTCAATCCATGGTGGCGTACGTTGATTTGCTTATTCCGATGCCCTCTAAATCAGAAAATGTTTAATAGTGTTTGATGGTTTCACTAACCGCAGATAACGTAGATGTCGAGTATTACTGACGCCATACATCTCAAATGCCAGACTTAATGATTATTTAAACATGCTGTGTAATGCTGCTGAGCTTTGCTAAATATCCATGTTTTCGTCGGGTGGCTTAGGAGTTTGGGACAAGATGCTGATTTCCAATACAAATGTATTGGTCACGTTCTATATTTACACACTATATACAGCTTGTAAAAGCAAGCACCTGCGTCGAAATGAACTCGAAGGATTCACGATAATTTTCTCACCAGTGTGACTTACCTTTTCAATTTTTAATGGAATACTTCTTGCTTTTAATCTTTATTAAATCATCATCATCAAAGACAGCAATACACCGGTAGCACGTACCGAATGCTTAACTGCCATACAACCACGAAAAAGTAAAATCCTAAAAGATGGGGAAGGGTGGGACTTAAATTGCTACGGCTTCTATAGAAGAGTAAGCACAAACAAACTGGGGAGAGGTGCCTACACCTCGAATGGAACATACATTCAAACAAGTTTCGTGAACGAGTAGAGCAAAATCAGCACGGCAGCTTCCTTGCGGCTTTCACTGTCATGCATCATAACAAGCTTTTCTCGTCACTCCGCTTGACAACATACAAGGTTAATCAAACACTCCAAGAATATGCTTTGTGCAAGACTGCCATTGAGCACGGTTTCGGGACATGTCCTGAAGCGTAACTAACCACTGCGATATCTGATCGCGGGGACACCAGCCTGGAAGACGCGCTGCGCCTACTTTGGAAAGGTTACTAGTAAGGGTTTTTAAATGCCTATGCCATGTGACGGTTTGGCCACCCCGAGATTTACGCCAATCAGGATGTGGCATCGCAAAAAGAATCTGTTTCGGAAGTCGGTGGTCCGGCATCCGTAAAACGTGACCCAGCCAGCATAACCTATGCAGGTTGATCTGCTTCTCTATATCGACATTACTACCCAACAACTTATTTCGGAGAGCATCGGTGCGCATACGATTGTAACAGCTAACTCCTAGAATGCTGCGGACACCGGTTGTCAAATACTTGGAGACGCTGAATGTGTTCTTTACGTAAGGTCCAGGTTTCGCACCCATATAGTAACACAGCCCGAACTGTTGCTTTATAGACTCTACCCTTGAGTAACACAGATAATCCTTTCTGACGCCAGAGGTGACCTAGGTTGCGGAATGCTACGGTCGCTTTAGAAATACGTGCCGAGACCTCGTCATCTAACGATGCAGAATTATTGATACAACTACCGAGATACGTAAAACGATCTACAATTTCAAATCCTGATTGTCAAGTAATAAAGTGCTGTTCGATATGTCGATGTCCTGCAGCAGAACACTGCACTTAGAGGGTGCAAAAACGCATTCCAAATGCGGGCACAATACTAGATAGCTTGTTCAGTATCGCCTGTGCATCTGTGTACGAGTCGAAGAGCAGAACTATATCATCAGCATAATCCAAGTCAAGAAGCTTGACGCCTGGCATTATGTGAACTCCGAAATCTGGGGCACCATCTTTGCATAACTCCATAATTGCATCAATTACAAAATTGAACAAAAACGGAGAAATCGGGCATCCTTGTCGGACGCCGCTTGTGGTGTGGAAGTTGGGTGAGACTTCGTTGTAAACCCTAACGCATCCGGATGTATGAGCATAAAGCGCACGTAGTATGTTGACATACTTTTGCGGAACGCCTTTGCGCAGCAAGGTCTTAAACAGGACATTTCGATCGACTGAATCAAACGCTCCTTTGAAGTCTAAAAATATGGCTATTGTCGGCTGTCGATAAGTGTGCCGCAGTTCTAAGATCCGTCGAAGAGTAAAAATGTGATCGACACAGCCTCTGCCAGGCCGGAAGCCAGCTTGCTGCTCTCGGATCTGTGATTCCCTATGCGATGTTAATCTTCGAAGACATATGGACGTTAATAATCTCGTAATGATGGGAGTGAGACTTATCCCACAATGATTAGAGCATGAGCTTCGCACACCTTTTTTAAATATAGATATGATAACCGATTCGCCCCAACTCGGAGGGATTCCATCGCGCTGAGACTGGACCTTAACGTGGTGCGATGGTTTGTGCACCTCTATAACCCATTGAGCTATGCTGGGTGGTGCTATCCGAGCACCTTCAGAGTCACTCATACCAGGAAGGTCAATGGATAAAGGTTTTCACTCACTATACACTTATACAAATGTTACTCCAGACCAAATGCCAGTTGACATCCACCATCTCGAAAACGGGTTTTATGGTTGTAAACCATGAATGTTTCATGTTCGTATCTAAAATCAAATTTTAGTCCTTTTCAAACCAAAATACTAGCTATCGCTGTAATCACTCATCCAGTGGGGTATGTTGGTGAGAAAACGGTATTTACCAAATGGGAGCAGATTCGTTGGCATTGAATGTGACCCATGATTACGTCAGATTACATTAGCCTGGTTGAATAAATAATGAGCTTAATGGGCTGGGATATACTGTCACATTTCGATTTAACCTGAGTCAGTTAAGCGTGGACCAGGCATGTCAACTCAGTTCAAAATAGTATTAAATAATGGTAGCTCATGTACAGGATTGTAGTTAATAATTGTTCTCCGAACTGCTATAGTTGCTTCCGGACGTTAAGTCACGAAACTAGATGACTTCATCAGCCAAACCTTTTTCGAAGCAAATAGGAGATGGGGATCATTCGAATGGTGGTAAAATGCCACGAGCTCGAAAGGGAGCAGATAGCACTTAGTTGAAGAATAAACTACGGAAATGGGACATAAATAAAGCTTGGAAAGAGATGAAGGTTCCCAGAAAGACCGAGGATGTGTGCAGCATTATATCGAATGCAAACTAGGGCGAACAATGCAGATTGTTCCTCTTAAACATAGAAAGGGGATAGCACACACGTCAAAAACTTGTAGATAATTCTAGATTTGAGCATCGCGAACAACGAAGGTGCTAAAACAGTGCGACCTGCTTTATTGGTTAAGGTTATTGTAATGACCACGAGTGACTGGACGGAGCAAGCACTTAATCCCATTATATGGGCGCGCTTCTTCAATCCGTATTTAAGATATGACAGTACTTTGTTTCGAACTAGTTGAGTGTGGTAAGACTGATATTTAAGAAACTCAAGTCCTCTTACTAACTTCGCCGCGTTTAGTTGTAACCGTTCCATTACAGGTAAGTCGTGCTCCTCACGGTTCACAGGAGCAGTATACGCCAAAAGTGCTCTAGCATGTATGTACGAAATCAGAATCCTGACCGAAGGAGTGCTGCTTATTTATAGACTGTGCATGGACTAAGATATTTCCAAGTTACATCGGCCTGGACAGATATGAGAAACGAAAATAGAAATGCCAGTTGGAATATAGCGTGTTTTTAAATTCTCACATTACCGGGAGCAAATCAAAATTAGCACTGATACAACAGCACTGAAATGCTTCATAATTCCACATTCGAGCGTGGTTTAGCTTGCTTATTATGGAGCTTATGCTGATATGTTACTTCCTTTGCTGCAGAAAATCTGGTCAGAAAGACGCGTCTCAAATGATTGGAAGAGAGGTCATTTGGTCAAACTTCCAAAGAAAGGGGATCTGAAGCTATGCAAAAACTGGCGAGGTATCATGCTGCTCTCAGTCCCTAGTAAAGTACCAACTATCGTGGTATTCCTTGACATCCGAGCGGCATTCGATTCAATCGATTGTGAAAGTCTTTGGAACTGTCTACTGAGACATGGAGTGCCCTAGAAGTATGTTTGGATCTTGAAAGCATTATATTGCGAAACTTCGGGCAGGGTTCGAGCGTACGGACAATTGTCGTCCTCGTTCAATATTTCCAGCGGGGTGTGGCAGGGCTGCCCTATCTCGCCGTTCCTTTTTAACTTCGCGATCGACGATGTCCTGAGAAAAGCTTTAGCTGGCCTGGTGGGCACAGGTGTTGAACTTCTGCCGGATGAGCGAGCGACCGATCTAGAGTATGCCGATGACATCGCACTTCTGGGAGATGACCCTCATATAATACAACAAGCCCTGGACCACCTGGCAACCTGACAGTATCTCAGCCCATGTGCAGTATCTTACTGTACGGCACTTTGCCAGGTTCAGGCTTGTGCTTTAATACATAATACTTCAAGGTATGGCATGTGCTTTGCGCCTAACAAGTGTAAAACACTTACCCAGGATTGGAGCGGCTCTCTTCCAAACCTAACTGTGTGCGATGTCAATCTTGAATTGGTCGACAGCTTTGTTTACCTTGGCAGTTGTAGGTTGTGTCGAGGACGAGATCTCACATCGTGTTCGCAAAGTGGGTGCAGCGTTTGCTAACCTTCGCCACCTGTGGCGTCGACGCGATGTTTCACTCCATACTAAAGGCCGAGTGTACAACGCAGTGGTGCGTGCTACACTCCTTTATGGCTGCGAAACCTGGTCTATCCGAGCGGAAGATGTCCGTCGGCTTTCTGTTTTTGATACCCGTTGCCTGCGTAGAATTGCTCGCATTCGGTGGCAGCATCGTGTTACAAATATAGATGTCTGCAAGCGGGTGTTAGGACCAGGTGGCCACGGACTGAGAGAAATGCTGATGCTTGCTCGCTTGCGATGGTTGGGACATGTATTAAGAATGCCTACTCACCGTTTACCGTACCGCGCCTTATTCGCAGAGCCTGACAGAAGCTGGGAGAAAAGATCGGGTGGCCAGTCCATGACGTGGCGCGTTGGGATGAAGAAACTCACCGTAGCGCTAGGCTCAGTTGGGCGTATTCGTTTGCCTGGGTGGGGTCCAAAAGCTCCACCTAATAGTTGGCTGGAAACCTTACGCGATATGGCTACAAACCGAAGTCAGTGGCGCCAGTGTATTTTATTATGTGTGTCATAATTTTTTTATTCGGTATCATTTTACATACAAAAAAACAAAAAAACCCAAAAAATCGCATGCAGTGAAACTACAAAAACAAGCTGCTTTTTTGTGCATTTGCTTTTGCGTATTCCGCTTGCCTGCTTTCCCTTTTCCACGCGCTTGCTTATCTGCTTTTCCTGCTTCATATTGCTTGGCACTTTGTCTGGCTCCAGACTTGTGCTTCATGATGATGATGAAAGTACTTACGCGCATCATCCTTCTGCGTTTGCGCGGCGCTATCGATCAAGTGTTACGGCCAGAGCAATCGGGGTTCAGAAAACAAAAGTCTGGTATCGACCAAATTGCGACCCTCCGCATAATCATCGAACAAAGCATTGAATGGCAATCGCCTCTTTGCCTCAACTTCATAGATTTTGAGAAAGCCTTCGACAGTGTGGACCGCGAATTCATATGGAAGCTTTTGCCACACTATGGGACCCCACCGCTGTACATGGACCTCATAAAGCAGCTGTATGAAGGTGCCTCCTGTCAGGTAATTCACAACGGACGACTTACCGATCCATTTGCTGTTGAGACTGGCGTCCGCCAGGGATGCCTGTTGTATCCAATGATTTTTCTGTTGGTAATAGACTGGATAATGAAACAGACAGTAAAAGGTGAGAGGAACGGTATCGATTGGAAGGAATCCGACCATTTGGAGGATCTGGAATACGCTGATGATGTCTGCTTGATATCACGCGACCTTCAACGTCTTCAGAGAAAGACCGATAGACTAGCACACTTTGCCTCATATGCAGGACTATGCGTGAATACCGAAAAAACAGAAGTCCTCCGTGTGCCAACTGACGAGCACCCATCAATCACCATCAATGGTAAAGCAGTTAAAGACGTCACGCAATTCGTCTACCGCGGCAGCCTTGTTTCAATAAGTGGTGGCACGGACGAAGACATAGTCGCCAGAATCGGTAAAGCAAGATACGCGTTCATAGCTTTGAAACCCATTTGGGAGTCGAAGGTTCTATCGAAACGCACGAAACTCCGTATATTCAGAAGCGATGTCAAATCCGTGCTACATTATGGATCGGAAACCTGGCGAGTGACAGCAAAGTCTTCTGGCCGTTTGCAATCATTCCACAATAGTTGCCTTCGTCGAATTATTGGGGTAAAATGGCCAGAAAAGATGAAGAATCAAGACCTGTGGCAGATTGCTGCTGAGGATCCGATCGCCCAGCTGATCAGTAGAAGAAAGTGGAGATGGGTTGGGCACACCTTGCGGAAACCTTATGAGGACATCACGCGTTATGCTCTGGAATGGAACCCAATCGGGAAGAGACGGGTCGGACGCCCAAGGCTATCTTGGGGGCGCTCGTGTGAAGAGGAAATCCGCAAGTGTGGACTTAACTGGAACGACATCAAACTAGCTGCTATGGACAGACCAAACTGGAGACAAGTTGCCGAGGCCCTATGTTCCTCCAGGAACTCAAGGGAATAAGTCAAGTCAATTATGGTGCTTATATTCTTATCGGTTCGAAGTGCTCCTTCAGATCGGTTTATTTGTGACAAGGTCGTGATTGTACGCTGTTTTTCGATGGATGTTTTCTCTATGTTAGACATTATTAATCCTCGTGCAACGGTTCGAACCAAGGAAGTTCGTTTTAGTTTGCACTGAATCTTCTAATCAATCTTTGTGCAATACGAGCAAGGTTTAGGTGCGACGATTTTCTACCCCGTCGAATTTAAGCTATTTGTTGGAGCTGTTATTCGATACGCGAACCCTGTCTCGATTGCAGTAAACCGCTGATCAATAACGGCGAAGAGCACCCACCGCAATATACTTTTGATTGATGATCATTAACTGATCATTATATTGTTCCGTCTACCTTACTTGCTTAAAGGACCCGAACGGCATTGAAAATGAAATCTCGGGTTTCTTAGGGTATGCGTGTTTGCTTACTCATTATCCGTTGAAGCTTGCTGTACGCTATTCGCATATATTCAATGCCCTACTGAATGTTACTGCTACAGCTTTGTTTACCTTGGCAGTTGTATCTCCGCTGGCGGTTGTGTTGAGGACGAGATCTCACATCGTGTTCGCAAAGCAGGTGCAGCGTTTGCTAACCTTCGCCACCTGTGGCGTCGACGCGATGATTCACTCCATACTAAAGGCCGAGTGTACAACGCAGTGGTGCGTGCTACACTCCTTTATGGCTGCGAAACCTGGTCTATCCGAGCGGAAGATGTCCGTCGGCTTTCTGTTTTTGATACCCGTTGCCTGCGTAGAATTGTTCGCATTCGGTGGCAGCATCGTGTTACAAATATAGATGTCTGCAAGCGGGTGTTAGGACCAGATGGCCACGGACTGAGAGAAATGCTGATGCTTGCTCGCTTGCGATGGTTGGGACATGTATTAAGAATGCCTACTCACCGTTTACCGTACCGCGCCTTATTTGCAGAGCCTGACAGAAGCTGGGAGAAAAGATCGGGTGGCTAGTCCATGACGTGGCGCGTTGGGATGAAGAAACTCACCGTAGCGCTAGGCTCAGTTGGGCGTATTCGTTTGCCTGGGTGGGGTCCAAAAGCTCCACCTAATCGTTGGCTGGAAACCTTACGCGATATGGCTACAAACCGAAGTCAGTGGCGCCAGTGTATTTTATTATGTGTGTCATAATTTTTTTATTCGGTATTATTTTACATAAAAAAACACAAAAAAAACAAAAACAAAACAAAAAAACCCAAAAAATCGCATGCAGTGAAACTACAAAAACAAGCTGCTTTTTGTGCATTTGCTTTTGCGTATTCCGCTTGCCTGCTTTCCCTTTTCCACGCGCTTGCTTATCTGCTTTTCCTGCTTCATATTGCTTGGCACTTTGTCTGGTTCCAGACTTGTGCTTCATGATGATGATGAATACCACTATAGGGTCAAAAGATTAACCAGGAAACTAGAAGGCCTCTGCTGTCATTAATCTTAACTCTTCGAATCCGCCGGTAAGCATGAATCTAATGACGTAAAAGATACATTAATCATGAACGCCGAGCAAGTCTTGATCTATAAAATCGTCCTAGTGGAATGTATAGTACTACGGACTGTAATTGCGGCTGCTGAAACCACAGCTATATTGAACTTCACTGTGAGATTAAGTACAATTTAGAATTTGTACCTTGATGCGTTTTCCATTATTGATCAGAAGAGAATACACTTGAAATGTTTCTCAAAGATATTTAAAAACACCTCGAAATTAAATTGTACGGTACGTAATTAAGCACGAATGACAAACATGCATACGTAGCATTACAACACGAGAAACCTGACCTCGATTTTCAATGGCAAGCGAATTTGGAATGATGTCTTGAGGCAAATAAGGTGGGTGACCTTTGATATACGAATATTCTGGATGCCGAATTCGTATGCGTCGACAGGGTAATAGATGAAGTTTGGCAAGTGATTAGGCGATTGTGGATTCAGTGGAATGAAGCTAATAAATTGACAACGAAATCAGTTTATGTGGTATCGTCGTATGCAAGAGAACTAGCAAGTAGAATAATTTTAATTCGAAGAACAAAATAGCTTTTTTGGTGTACACCATCTGTAATCACAAGGGTGAAAGAAGAAAATCAAGATTGAAATTGATTCTTCTTCTGAATCGAAAACAGAAGGGATAAAATCCCGTTTAAGCTTAAACAATAAACAGCTTAAGCAATAAACATGAGTGACTGAGGAACACCACTGTATCACTCCGGGGAGCAAGTCCATTGGTCTCAACGAATGCTGATACAACGCGCTTTTTAATTGCTCTTCTGATGATAGAGACGAGCCCTTTCGATAGAGAGTTCCAAGTGTTCACCATTCGCGTGGATAACGTGCTCGCATTACTCAGTTTCAGGCTTCTGCAACTTAAAGTCATGTCCTCGAGTCCTCGACTCACCTACTAATCGGAAGTACCTGAGGAACTCGTCTCCATATTGACCGAGAAGAATACGGCGTGTCAGTTTCAGGTCAAATCATTCCCTTCGAAGTTCTAGGGGGTAGAGTTTCAGTAAGCTCCTTCTATCCTCGTACGTGAGTTGGCGCATTCCACGAACCATCTTAGCCCATTCCTTTGTGCCCTCTTCAAGGAGTCGCATTCGCCTTTAGACTGAGGAAATGCAACAGGTAGCCCATATTCCAACAGAGAACGAACATACGCAGAGAAAAGTGTTTGGAACATATGCGGGGTAAGGGTCGTAAATGAACGCCGAATCACCCAGAGCATCCTGGTAGCGCTGCTTATTCTCCGACAAGTGTCAGCCTTCTACTTCAAGGAATCCATAACCAGAATCCGCAAGTCATTTTCGACCGTCACCGCTCTGATAGGCTTACCTCCAAGAAAGTATTCACCACCACTGTCATCGGAGTATATGCGCATGACCACTGTCTTGTCCTCATATGCAGTGACCAGCGATGCGTCCAGCTGACTAAGTCATCAACTGCTTGTTGCAGTTGCTTGTGGCCATCACAGGAACTGACAGAGGCCCACAGTTTCAGATCACCCGCGAATAAAAGACAATCGATGGCTACCGCGTCTGGAATTTCATTCACGAAAATTTTGAATAACAATGGGCCAAGGACAGCTTCATTCTCAGACTTCAAGATCCATTTCCGACTCAGTCCAGCTCAAAATCGTTTGCCCAAAGTGGTAGTGAGCAAACGATTTTGAGCCGGACCGAGTCGGAAATGGATCTTGAATATTCGAATAAGGTCAATAAATAAATAAAAAAGTTGAGGCATTAAGGAGATCGACAATTTTATAGTTCATGTCGTATGATAGAAATATATTCGTTAGCATAAATATCTTGTACAGTTGTTCATGCAAGTTATATAATCAGGGAGTATGTTGAAATTATTACGCATAAATATATCCAGTTTGTTCCTGAAAATCCTTTCACTAGATGATTGTACAACGTCTGACGGCAGGGAGTTCCATTAGATACAAGCGCGCACCGAATAGAAGAACCAACAACAGTTTCGGTGAGAATATGGAATATCAAATGCCAATTTGTGAGTACGTGTAATTTGGCTTGGCCAGAGGAAAATAGGTGCCTTATAGGATGAGTCTTTGAGTTCAGTATTTTATATATAGTGATTAAATCCTATCAAGCCCGTGTATCCAAATTTAAAAACACCAGTCTATCCGCAGAAGGGATATCGCGAAGATAGCCCACCATTTTAGTTGCTCTGTGATAAATCCTCGCGAGCATCTTGAAGCCCTTTTGTAGCGATGGTGTCCAATTCTGCACTGAGTAATCAAGCACAACCGAAATGATAATCAAAGTCACCTGTCCAGGACGTTCAAAAGTTGCAGGGAGTGAATTTGTACACCGCTGAAACTTTTATACTGATTCACAAAACTGAATATTCGTCACGCTTTACTAAAGCGCTTTAAGCAAACTTGATCCAAACAGGACGCATGTGCGAACTCGTTCGGTAAGGTAAATTCATGGTGTGCTACCCAGGTTAAATCTTGCACGGACTCCTAAGTGAGCCCGGGTGCATTTATTGATTTCACACGTCCACAGAGCACACATTGATTAACCATGTAAACTCGCTGCATTATCCGCTGCTTGTTGGCTGCAACGCACGTTCGTGGGGGTGAACTGCTGCTGTTACTTTGCTCCTACCGGTGGGTTTGCGAGTGTGTGCCGAAAATAACTAATAACGGTCCAGTGCATTGTGTTGCAAACGTCTACCGCACTGACACTCCACCCCCGGTTTCTGGTAGTTTGCCGTCACCAGGTACATTCAAAACGATTGATTTCCAATTAGCATTGAAACAGTGGAAAGCTGGTATTGATAAATAACCCACAGTCACAGTCAAGCTTTGGATGAACAACTAACACGGTAGCCCATACCAACCAAACACATCTACGAAATCGATCAGCTCTTCAAGACACAAGATTTATTGTTGAAAATACAGTTGGCTTTACACTAATCACAGAGTGAAAATACGAATACGAAATATGTGTGTAAATATTATGAATTGGTCGTCATTACTGGGGTAAGGCATAGTAATATTTTCGCAGTATGTGGGGGCAGCATCAATATTGGTTAACAAATGAAGCTGAACTCGTGGTGTTTGCGAAATTTATGTGGTCAAATTCCAAATAAAACAGACGCGCGTTATATAAGAGTACCAGCGTTAGTTGTATGGATGCTCACACCTAAACACCACCACCGTTTTCTGACTGTTTGCCTTCATCAGGTGGAGACAGTAAGATTATATTCAGTCAGCCTTGAAAGAGCAAACGTAGTGAGCAAAGTTATACTTGAATGCCATTGTCAATCAGAGTGTCACAACCAACATTTGGATGATCGATCAATACAGTGGATCTAAGTCAACCGTGAAATCAATTAAAACGGTTATCTGATTGCCGGAAACCGGTTGCGGTATGTACGTGTGGGGTGTGTGAGCACTTTGAAACTGGTCAAACCCATTGATTTGATCGGTTGGTATAGATCCACTGTTTTGATTGCTCATCTAAAGGTTAGTTGACAGTGGCATATAAATAAAACTGTTATCACTTATTTACTGTTTCAAGGCTCACATAACCTAATTTTACTGTCTTCACCTGAGGATGGCAAACAGCCAGAACCGTAAATAATTCGTCATCGGATTTAAGACACATCATTTCTTCCCAATAGCGTTGTCTAACTTCTATATCCCTTATCTCAATTTCAATTTTGTCCAAAGCGACAGAAGTTCAAACAAACCACTAGCTGATAATTGTTATTAAAAATAAATAAATAAAATAATTGCCTACTAACAAACTACAAGTAATAGCGGGTGCAGTGCTCAAGTAAAGTTTCAGCTCTGATGAGCTGGATCCATTCTTTGATACGTTTCCTAATGACACTCTCACTAATGACTCTCCCCACAGTTCCTTTTCTCAATCTCTGCAACCATTCGTGCACCGTTTCGCTGAACCAGCAGATGCAAAACTCAACGAAATGGAAATGAAAAGAAAATCAAGGGAGCGGATAAAATCGGGGAGGGAGATTGCTTTGGAAGAAATCAAAATTAAGATAAGAGAGATAAAAATTAGAAAATCCTATTTGGAAAAAATAATGTCTTCAATCCGATGACGAATAATTTTCAGAAAATAACCCGCGACCTCAGGACACTTCGGCGAAGCACATGACCAATACACCACTAGCTCACTGACGCATTGTCTAAATTAAAAGTAGTTAGACTTTTTATTTCAATGCTACACCCTTTTACGGCCCAGCCAAAATTGGTAGTGGAGATGAATAAGCAATCGATTGGAATATGTTTGGGACCGATCGTGTATTCATAATGCAAAGGAATTTGTGTGCAATCAGTTATAGTAGTTTTTGGGTAACGTTTCACTTCTGACACAGAAGCTTCGTCAGACCAAGGGTGATAGTAAGGACAGGGAACATGATTAAGTAGCGGTCAACCCACCACCACTTATTTGACCTTGCCGCTAAACAGCCTATAGTACGCCCACGGTGTGTCACGTCTCGTGGGAATGACCAGGATCAGTGGTCCATTTTCCTCACAGTGTGTATCCAAACGGAGCGAATAGGAGAAAGACAAAACCGTAAGTTCAACAAGTTATTAGAGTTATATAAGAAACATTCATCTAATAAATCTAATAAGACATTATCTAGCATCCAGTATTCTAGTGTTTTGAATTTATCTAATCGGCAACTTTCGCAAGCTGAGCAAAGATTGTTGGAGAAGGGCTTGAATTTCTGCATAAGTAAGAGCTTTATGAAGGCTGAGTATATTATCCCATGTATTGAGGGGTCATTAAATGCACTTCCTAATGAACAGGCAGACTCGATAAGAAACTGTATCGTTGGCGTAATTAAAAACCAGGAACAAGGCGATGCAAACCTTGATTCACATGAAAGACAAGCACTTCTTACGCTGAAGCAAGATGCGAATATAGTCATTACTAAGGCTGATAAAGGGAAAGTAACGGTAATTTTGAACAAAAAAGATTATGTCGACAAGGTTGAGGTACACTTATCCGATGGCCCTTATGAACGGATAGATAATGGAAAAATGAAAAGGGTAATGAATAACTGCAAAATGGTAGTCTCTAGGTATTTGCGTGGCGTTAAGGAGAGTTTAGGAAAAAGCTTGTGGTATAACCTGTATCCCAAGTCTACTCTTACTCCTAGGTTCTACGGCCTGCCTAAAATACATAAAGATGGCATTCCTGTAAGACCTATCGTCGATGGTATCGGATCACCTGCACACGAGTTAGCTAGACATTTGGCTTATTTGTTGAAACCTTTAGTCGGCAATACAGCCTCGTTCATCAAGCACGCATATGACTTTGCAGCACGCTTAAAGTCAGTAACAATTGATGACGACGAAATAATGGTTAGCTTTGATGTTAGCGCTTTGTTCACCAACGTCGATACAACAAGTGCGTTAGAACTAGCTAGACAGGCCTTGGAATCTGATGCCAGTTTATCAGATCACACAAACTTGAGCGTCCAGCAAATTATCAACGGCGTATCGATCTGCCTAAACATGAACCACTTCATATTTAATGAGCAATTATATAGACAAAAAGAAGGGTGGGCGATGGGTTCACCGATATCTCCAGTACTTGCGAACATGTATATGGAGCATTTCGAGAACAAAGCCCTTAGCAATGAAGGGCTTAAGCCAAAATTATGGTGGCGCTATGTCGATGACACATTTGTTATCATCAAGCGAGATCAGTTAGAGGCATTCTTCAACTATTTAAATGAAATAGACCCACAAAGGAAGTTGAGTCTTGCTCAGGCAATCTTCCATTTTTGGACTGTTTAGCACAAAAAGTAGACGGGAAAATAAAAACTTCTGTCTACCGGAAACCTATCGATACAGATGCTGTACTACGATACTCTTCCGCTCATCCAAGACAAGTCTTTAGCTCCATATCGTGTTCCATTTTCCATAAGATAGAACACCTGTGCAGCGACGAAAGAGACCGTAAACAGGCGCACCGTGAAGCGAGCCAAAGGCTCATTGACCACGGTTATCCAAAAAGTTTTGTAAAACGCCAACTGATGAAGGTAAAATACCCGTCAGAAAAATCGGAGAAAAAAATTGGCGAGATACAGTTTGTATACCTTACGTAAAATGCACATCTGAAGCGATACGTAGAATCTTGAACCAGGCGGCCATACGCGTGACTTATAAGAAAGGGAAAACTATCCGTTCGGTTCTGATGCATCTCAAGGATAAGACACCTTCATCTAGCGTCACGAACAGCATCTACAGAATCAACTGCAAGGACTGCTCGGGTGTTTACATAGGCCAGACTTCCAGGGAAATTCACACTAGAATCGAAGAACACCGAAAGCGTGTACGGAAACAGCCCCGGGATGCGAGGGAATATCAATCCCTCATTCGTGATTCCGCCTTGGCGGAGCACGTTTTAGATACGGGCCACAGCGTCGATCTAGACAATGTGGAAATATTAAGACGCGGTATTAAACCGTATAGCGAACGCCTACATGCGGAGGCGGTCGAAATTGCGAAGGCAGGTCCACTGGCAGTCAATAAGGTGGATGGGGTAGAAATCTCCACAATCTGGCGCTCGGTACTACTGCGACGGTAAATAGTTTTTATTCACCTTATACCTACTAGTTAATTAGTTTTTTGTTTTTTTCAAAAATAGCGTTAGCCCTGTTAGTTATGTACTTTTACGTATGTGGGCAGCTGTGTCAACTGACCTTGACCGTGTTCACTTGTATCAGATTGTTTTGGATACACACTGTGAGGAAAATGGACCACTGATCCTGGTCATTCCCACGAGACGTGACACCCCGTGGGCGTACTATAGGCTGTTTAGCGGCAAGGTCAAATAAGTGGTGGTGGGTTGACCGCTACTTAATCATGTTCCCTGTCCTTACTATCACCCTTGGTCTGACGAAGCTTCTGTGTCAGAAGTGAAACGTTACCCAAAAACTACTCTAACTGATTGCACACAAATTCCTTTGCATTATGAATACACGATCGGTCCCAAACATATTCCAATCGATTGCAGCCAGAACCCGATTGTCGTGGGATGTGAGCATTCGCAAAACTGATAATCTCCATTGACATGATTAGTTGACTTTGATCCACTATGGGCATCGGTCATTCAAAGGTTAGTTTTGCCAATCCGATTTAAAGCGCCATTAAAATATAACATTTTTAATATCTGTGGTAGTTCTGCTTGGTGTGTGGAATATCCAGCATACAACCATGTCCTCAGAACTTGCTCAGATTTCACCGCCGCAATAACTTATTCAGGAGATGGAAAATATCTTAAAAACTGTGAATGTCATGATAGGCTTGCTTCGCATTCTCCGTTGTGTTAATTGTGCGCCCATACTCCGCAAATATTTGGTTACGCTTTCCCCATCGTTCTCAGGCTTTCTAAACCAAAGCTAATTGTCCCTACCGGATGATTACAAACAGTTGTGCAGCGTATTTGCGGGAATGTGTGCACTCCAAAAATGGTCAAATGAAAGGCCATTTGTCAAAGAATTTACTCCCTACCCGTTCTTGTTACTTCTTCAATGAAGCGTTGTTGTGCGAATCCTAAATCACACATTCTTCACACTTTGCATGTTCTTACGTATGCTCCACACCATGGTTTATCCATGGAAGACATTTCTTTGCGAATTCGAGGATAAATCCTCAACGATGGTTAATTTATTCATTCCGTGACCTGACATTCGAACGCCGATCTTACTTTGTGCTAAACCCAATTATTTGCGAATTCGAGGATTCAAGGTAATTCAAGGTTTCTAATGGTATGAAAAGCAACATGCTTAACAACAAGCATAGGATGGTAAAAATTAAAATTTAAGTGTATGAACAATATAAGGAAATAGATTAAACAGTATATAAATGTTCTAGAAACGAATAATGCAATAAAAACTCGTCTAATTTCGTTTTAAATTCATGCAAGCTAGTGGAGTGAGCAACGGTTGAAGTTAAACTGTTCCAAGTAAAAATACATTTTACAGTTCAGGCGGGAATGGGGTATGACCAGCACATATTCATGGGTTCGATAATTTCTCGTATCCCTTCGCGTGAATAATTCCTATAAGGGATGGTTCGGGGTATCAAATGTCTTGTAAAGTAAGATTAGGTCTCCTCTGATTCGTCAATAGGGAAAGTCGAACAGATTCAGTTGAGCTATCCCTTCTCTATATGGTTTGTTTCGGATGCTGAGAACTAGTTGAGCGGTGATAGATTCCCTGCATAAGTTCCACATCCCTCTTGAGGATAAATCCTCATTTGCAATTTGCAATTTAGCTTACATTTGGGGACTACGCTAAGTCCCACAAAGCAGTGCAATGCAGCACCGTTAACTGTTTGGAATATTTTTCAACATTCCAATAACAGCACGGTGGTTAATTTTTGATTGAAGCCAGATTTTGATTAATAAGTAGTATATGACGATCGAAAAGCAGGACGGAAGCACACGACCGGTTTCACGGCTGTTGCCGCTCATCAGGTATGCCTATGCGTGACCTGACATTGGAACGCCGATCTGAATTTGTGCTAAACCAAATTAATTGCGAATTTGAGGATAAATCTTCATTTGCATATTGAAATTTAGCTTCCATTCAGGGGCTAATCTAAGTCACACAATCGGTGCAATGTAGCACCGGTAACTGTTTGGAATATTTTTCAACATTCCAATAACAGCACGATAGTTAATTTTTGTTTGAAGCCAGATTTTTGTTAATAAATAATATGTGACGCTCGACGTATATGTGAGTGTGACGTTCGTTCGTCCGTCCTGCTTTTCGAACGTCACATAGTACTTACTAATAAAAATCTGGCTTCAAACAAGAAGTAAGTCTTTTCTTGTAAATCCTTAATTAAAATGATTGAAAATCAGTTCATCAAGATTATATAAGCTTATCCAACAATATCGAACAGTTATTAGGTTTCCTGTCCTAGCATCTGATTCTCTAACCTCTTTTTGCTGTACAACTGTACATGAATGCTTTTACCTGAAAGTAATAAAGTTATCGGATATAATGCAGGTGAGTCAGTGCCTGAGACCATACAGCAAGCATGAGAATAGGAAAGATTCCCCAATATATGCACACTTGTAGTAAACATTCACTTCGATACACGAAGGCATCATTGACTTGGCTACAATTCATAAAACAATGTCTGCTGCATCTTCAGCACATAACAGTTAAATCATATGCCTTTATTCTAAGGTTTACTGCTTGTAAATTCTTATGGCAGTTTAACTAAATGCAGGTTACTTCACAAAAGATTCATAATCTGAATGTGCACTATGCGCCCTCACCAGAAAAACAATCAAAGTTAAAAGTTATTCAAAGTTTTAATGGTCTAAAAAGTAACTACTTTACAGTAACCACAGATTAAAAATATAGGGAATTCATAAAAACAACACAAATGTTTCATACACAAGGAAAGTCAGCACGTGTATTATTTGAATCTTTTCAAACAAAACGCCCGTATTTCAGGATAGTCTGCAAAAAATTGCGCACACCGAACCCTCATTAAACAATATTGCGTCACGTATGCATTGAAAGACTAAAATTGTTTGCACACAAAGCGCGCTATCCCTTAGTAGATTGATTAAGCTCTAACTCCGTGCAAAACAGAGCTCATAAACCGTTACTATTCCATTACATTGGTACAGCGTTCGAGCTCCTAACACCAAACTCCCGGTATGCTATCAATGCACAAAATCCATGTCATGTACTTCCCATTATTGACCTTATATTCCTCTGTCTCAAGTTCTTTCCCATTATGCGGTTGTCATCACGCCCATTGCATTGCATTTAACTAAATAATTGCAGTTACCATTTTACGGAAGACCGCAAACAAAGCGACGTTTATTAAATGCGTGCCTCAAGTTTGCTAAGACATTTCCAAATATTCTGTTGTTCATATTAGCTTGCAAGGTAAAGAAATACACCGTCCTGAAACATACAACGCAAGCTTGGTCACTATGTTCGGAAAAATCATTGCAATTCTCGGATAGACTTAACCCAAAGCGACAAAGATGGCGAGCAGATCGTGTACTCTACTGTATGAATCGTGCATCGAGATGCAATGGAACTGCCACCACTTTTTTTAAAATTCATACACAATGCTTTATACGCTCACTTTAAAACGAATGCACTCAAGTTTTAAATTTTTATCGAAATCGTAACTCAGTACGTGTAAGCTTTCTCTGGAATTCTGTACAATAAAAATTGCCTCATCAATGGTCGGCATCTACTAAAGGAGACCAACAAGAAAAACTTGTTTAACTTAAATCTCACATCTTGTTCGGACCCCTTAGTTATTTGCTAAAGCCCAGATTCGCGATTACATAGCCGCCGTAATTTTTTCTATTAGAATCTGTTGCACTTGGAAGGCCTTGCCGGAAAAAAGATAAACTCAGAATCTCGTGTGGTATTCACTTCGGAGATGATGAGTACAGGGCAAGCAACGCGCTATGTGACCGTCACTGTTAACTCTTGGAAGCCCATTAGCTTTTACTCATATATATTGCGTCAAGGTGATTCAAAATTTTTAATGGTCTAAAAAGCATTAGGCTTACAAATAACAATTGGATGATGACATTCTGGTTTTTGTCAAGCTGATTGATTTTTTCTACCTTGGAAATGTCTGAGTTTTGATTTCAGAGTTCTGCGCTCACGTCTACATATTTAAGCGGAACAATAACCCGTGAAGAATGCTCTAAAATGCTGAAACAATTTCATTTGAATTTCATACATATATCCTATTTTAGTAAATGGTTACTTGTTATTTCTATCACGGGTTTATTGTTCTTAAACGAATAATTGTGTGAGCACGAGACATTGAACAGGCTAGATGCTAAACAGAGTTATAATTGAATGCCACTGTTAAATACAACGAAGGACGATGCTAAAATACAGAATCACTTAGAGATTCTCGGTCAAGTTCAAGTCTGAAGACTTCACTGCAGTGCAAAGTGGCTTACAAAAAGGCGTCACAAGTATTGGCGTTATTGAGACGAATTTTCGGTAGATTCTCCAATCAGTCGGTGCCCCGTATCATGAACACCTTTCTGAGACCAGCGATGGAGTACACTGTTCAGGCTTGGTCACCCTGGATTCAGAAAGACATCAATCTTCTGCAGCGTATTTACCACCGAACCACAAAGCTTGTACCCGGACTAGCTGCTAAACCATATGAAGAACGTTTGAGGAGTCTCAATCTTTTCGACTTTCGCTGTCGTCAACTAAAAAGTGACCTCATACTGATGTACAATATTATGCACGTCCCTAACCATCCCTTGTCCAAACTTTTCACACGCTCGCCACCCCGTGCCAGTCGGAAACATGAGCTTACAGTGCTTATTCCCACTTCAAGACTGAATTGTCGAAGATATTAATATGCTGTACGTGTAAGTTTCACATGGAACAACCTCCCCTCCACTGTTACACACTCAGCCAACCTGGATATTTTTAAGGCTAATTTGGACCAATACTTGAGAGAAAGCCCCAATTTTGATACGATTTACACTACATGAGTTTTCATGTTCTCCTTTTTATTGTATATACCTCATAACTCCATCCTATGGTTATTGTGAAGCTAAATGCTTTTTAGACCATTACAACTTTGAATCCCTTTGAAGTTCACAAGACGCTCAGAAAATGGCCAAAGTATATTGTGACTGTAAGTGCGGAGGATTTGAGCGGCATTATACTTAAGATAACTGCTAGGTCATCCCATACGATTGCAGGTTATTATATATTTATACACGTATTAGAATGTTGAAATTGCACTCAGCCCAGTAAAGACGAAAACGAGGAACATTGATCTTCATTTGGACAATGCTCAACCAAATAAACAATTCATGCAGACATTTGTTACATCTTTCTCGCAACACACATCTGCGTAGCCACCCGTGTAAACTCTACCAAAAGCAAAACAGGTTGAACTTCCGCAAATTCGCATTTTCTGTTCGCAGTGTGCAATTGTGGAACAGTCTACCTACTCATGTGAAAACATTGACACTTAAAAATCACAAGATAACCATATGGACAAATATGTTTTTACGTTTGACAATAATCTGTAAAAATATTTTTGTATAATTTTTTACCATCCCACCAGATGTACATTTTTGTGGTTCTTGTAAAGCATAGTTTTTTACCCACATATAATCTGTGAATAAACCCATGAATAATTAACCAGAACTTAAAATGAGCATTTGGTGATAGGTATGTTGTCCAACGTCGTATTCCGCTTGAATTTTCGTTCAGTGATAACTGTTAAGCACAATTTTAATTTGAGGGAGTGCACACTGGATTTCCCCAATCGCTTTACACGGATCCTTTGATATAACCTTAATGTGAGATATTAATAAAATGTGATGTGAGCAATATAATGCAGACATAATTTTTTTATTACGAAACCCTGAAGGCTGAACTCTGGCACATTCAGAAGGATCTTTGGTCGTTTCTCAAAGCAGATACTCCCATGTATAATTAACACCTATATCAGACCAACAATGGAGTATGCTGTTCAAGCATGGTCCCCATGGTTACAAAAGGACATGACCTTGCTGCAACGGGTATACCACCGCGCTACAAAACTGGTGACCGGGCTATACAACAGGCCATACGAGGAGCGGATTGCAACGCTAAACCTCTTTGACTTTTCGTACCTTCGTCTCAGGGGTGACTTAATGCTGCTTTTCAACATTCTGCATACAGTGGATCACCCACTTGAACACCTGTTTCATCGGCAAGAAGCACGTGGTAGCAGATCGCATGGATACAAGTTAATTATTCCACACTCCAGATCAAATTTTCGAAGGTTTTTCTTTGCTGTCAGAGTCTGTTTTCTATGGAACTCCCTGCCCCCACATATCATTTGCGCAACAATCCTGAACATGTTCAAGGCTGAACTTGACAATTATATGTTGACCAAACCCAACCTTGCACCTGAATACACGTGCTGACTTTCCATATGTATAAAACGTTTGTGTTGTTTTTATGAATTCCCTATATTTTTAATCTGTGGTTACTGTAAAGTATTTGCTTTTTGGACCATTAAAACTTTGAATTACTTTGAATTTGAATTACATCACGTATGCCTATTTTCCAATGGATTTTGTTGCCCACAAACGTTTCTTGTTATTATGGACTCTACATCGGGCTTGACTGTGGCCATTGACAGTTTGTTATTCTGCTTGAGTCTACCTACGAAAACTTACCATAATGGAGTAAAACCTGCCGCGAAAATGTACACCCTTGAACAGTAGATTTCAAACAACATCAAAAATGAACCAATCTTGGAAAAGCTACCGATGTATTGGTTTAGAAAAAGTGTTCCAGATCTCTCATTGATGACAATCAGTGTCTGTGCCAGAAAAAATCCTTCTCGTGGAAGTGATGTTCACAGGTTGATAGAAACTGGAGGATGTGCACGGACAATCGGAAGACCAGTTAACATTTTGAGAGTGCGTGGATTTTAAAATGCTCGGTTTGGAACTTGCGCAAGTCACATGATGTATATTCCTTGCAGAATTTGGCGATCTACTTACTCGAGGGACATCGAAAGAATCATTGTTTGTCACACAATTTGACCAATTACGATCAGTCAATCGATATAATGAAGTAGTTAGTTTTGCACTGTTTACTCGGTACAGTGAAACCATGGCTCTGATTCTCGAAGATCGTGATCTAGGCCGACTTATACGAATAGAAGCGGTGTCTTTGTTTGTGTTAATTGTTCCTGTTATACTCGGGGAAGAGACTTTGGATCTACTTGAACGCCTGGCATGGTTTTTCCCATTTGATCGACGTGAACGATTATGAGCCTGCGCTACTGAGATTTTTTCGAGCGGGGAACAAACGTCCGTCCTGAGACTGGAGAGCTTTGTCTGGTCGTTTGTGTTCGAGGCTGATCGGCTCTTGGATGTGATACGTCGTCGATTTTGAGTGGAACTTGGTGACCTTATTCGGGTGTTGCTGCAGTTTCTTGTCAGTTCTGTTTTTCTAGCGGACAACGAGTCCTTTGGTGTTAAAGTTTTACTACTGTGACTTTCACGTTCAGCCGAAGATGATTTGGGCCTAGTACAACACCTAGACCAATCGATCAGTTTAGTGCTCGATGAGGTAATCTTTTCTATCACTGAGAGCGATGAGCACACGGATAGTTTGTCTTCGGCTGATTCGAACCCGCTATCGGAGCGATTGTTAATTGTTTTCTTCGAGTTGAGTTGAGTGTCGCCATCTTTCCCACAAACAACACGAGAAGTCATTCGGGAAGGTGTCGCTTGTGGTCCGAAAAACAAATCTACAGACTGGTGAAGTTTCGTATAACTCGTCAAAAGTTCTTCCAACTTCGATTCTGATGCTTTTTCGATGAAATTCGCTAATTTATTTCCGTCAGCTGTCGAGTTCTCCCGAGTACTCATATCGGTCAAATCAAGTAATTCATGGGTTATCCGTTTGTATCGAAGTATGAACATATGAAGTATTTTAGCCAACTTTCGTTTTCGCATCTCCAAGGGTTGCTTATCTGTGAGTAAATTTACTTCAGATAACGATTTTAGCGTGGACATAGTATCTGGAAGTTTAGTTGCAGCTTTTGTTTTATTTTCCTGGCTAAAAACATCTGAGACGCACATGAGGAAGCGCGCGAGTAAATTCACTTCACCTTCCGACTTCTCTTCATCTGTGTGGTCTTTGGAATTAGTTCCGCTTTTAATCTCCCTCATTAATCGCTTATATATCTTCGTCAAATAAGCTGCAAACAATTTTCTAGCATGCGCCGCTGAGATGTTGACGATATCGATATCACAATCGCTTCGTGACAAAGTGCTGGCTGAACTGGCGCGACTGGAGCTTCGTTTTGACCTTCTTCTAAGAGCGGGTGACCTTCCGCGTTTGGGTGACTTTGATGCCGTTGAATTGTGACGAGAACCACCAAAAGTACACTTTTTCTCGCAAAAAACTGCTGGGCTAATGGATTTCGATTGAGTAGAAAGCGAAGTCAAGGTTCTTTGCGAATGAATGGGTGACTGAAGGTCTACCCCATCAGCTGGAAAAGGTAATTCGCCTAGCTTACGAAGATAAAACGGCATGTGTAAGAGTTAGCAAATAACAAGCCAATATTTGTTTGTCTTTCGCTCTAGTGGAAGATGGAGGGCTTGAATGAACAAACTCTTCCACGCATTGTCGCATTCTGGCGTCTGGCATACTATGAAGCGGTGACCTTGATCGAGAGGGCACCGTGGCGTTTGGCACAGTCGCTGCTGAATTCGCAAAATCTTCATACTGACCATTCGCCATATTTCTTTTAAGGTATTGATTTATATCAGCATTTAGAGCGTAACTGTTTGGATGATAATATTCTTCCATCTCAAGAGAAAACGCTTTCGCTTCACCCCTCGGAGTGTGGGTACAATTCCTGGATTTCAAATTTCCAGTAATGTGATAAAGCGTCGAAACAGCGTACGCTGCTGAGAATGCAGAAGCAAGGAGAGGTGACATATCATGTCGAGCTCCCGTGAATGTAGCGCGGCGGGCACTATCTAAAGTGCAGCTTGAATCCCATTCATTGTTATAGGAGGCCTTCGCTCCGAAATCACGACTGGAGTCGTTGGGCCAAATACTACTGTATTGCTCCCACACGACAGGATGAGGAATCAGGCGAATCCAACCGCCAGCTCGAACAGCTTCCTCTTGCAAGCGCCGCATCAATTTTATTTCGTCAGCCGTCATGCACGTAGGTAATAGTTCAGAGACTTGTGTTCCAGTTAGTTCGCCTTCTGAGTTTAGGCTACCCTGCAAATGCGGGGAGAGTTTGCCGTACGAATTTGAATCTAGAAGTAAAAAACAACTCTCAGTTAGCACAAGATTTCCTGCTTACATGTTACGGTAAATAACTCAAAATAACCAAAGTATAGATACAATAGGCTACTCATCGTTAGCTCTGCCATGCAAATACAGAATACAAGGGTTCGAGCGTGAAAATGGGCACCGTTGCAGCGATGTTTCGTAACAAAGTTTAATAAATGATTGATAATTATTCTTACAAATAGTGGGGAATAAAGGAATTCACAATCGATACACGACTTCAAGAATAAAATGATGAAGATTTGGCTTTCTGACAAACGTAAATAACAATCAAGTATCGTGAATCAATCGAGCTCCATTGAGGAATCAGTCCAACGCATCACAACTAGTTTTGCACATCATTCACGAATACTCAAGTTTGTTCAAACAACACTAAAATGCGCCCAACAGCGACTGAAAGGGGGTTAGTGACTAACCCACGCGATATCAGATCACGTGGTATTCCGTCATTGTCGTGTTTAGACAGGTTTATATTTAGAGCCTCCGTTGTCCAAAGCATTCCACTCGAAGCGACCATGGGTATTTCTATTCAACGCGTCTCTTTCTTGCAATTTGCTCACTTACGATATTTGAGGTTGAAGAATGTTTGAAATAAAGGCTGAAGCTTATGTGCTTGATAATCCAGAAGTTATATGAATAATGTGTCGCACCAATCATGCTTGTGTGATTTATTAAGGAACAAGTTGCCAAGTTGAAGTTGAAGGTTTACTGCACTGATGACAGAGAAAACTTTTCGACCTCTAGAGGTTTACCACGTACATGTTTTCCATAAGAATCTGTATAGGCAAAAAACAACCAATGTCTGACCCGACTACGTCTAAACGCCCCAACATACAATTTATATACAATCAACCATCGAGACAGACTTCAATGGTGTTGGGCTGAGTCCGTTTCTGCCAAATACATAAAAATTAAAATTCTTATATGAGTAGATCTGCTGACGCCTGAAGAGCATCATCTAGTGTAGATGAATTGGTTGTAGAGGATCGAAAAACATGCCACCATGATCAAATTCGCCGGCAGTCTGACTTTCCTGTCTCCGCGTTTGATTTGAGGCATGGGAATCTCGTCCCAGTGTGTCTGTGCTTAATCTTCTTAGCATCACGTGGATTTTAAGTCCTGCTCTTTTATATCTATTTAGAAATTTATCAAGACATGGTTGAATGGCAATTAAGCACTTGGTGCTAGATACGGTGCAATTCTGGCCGTGACGACGATAACGATGAATCACCGTACATATATGATAAACGTGAAAAGTATTAGCAATTAATTTGGAACCGCAAGCAGAAGAATGTTGCCACTAAAATTACGAATTGAAACTAAAGTTTGTTGCTATTCTTTGGCACAACCAATACTGTTCAGTCACGTGGCAGCACAAACAACTTGGATGTGAGACAAAACGCTTGATCAAGTATAAAGGAACGATTTCTTTCATATTATAATTATTGTTCTTACACTTTAAGAATGAGCTACCGAAGGCAAAAGAGGGTAGTTTATGGAATTTTGTACAGTTACGTTAAAGCGAATGGATCACGTACACTATCGTACACTAGAATACATTTTATAATTAGTTTATTGGTAATGGATGTCAACAAACGCTCGCGGAACATTGGATACAAAACTCCATTTTTCTATTATTTCTTCACGGTTGAAAGTTTCACGGAACCTGCTATGTTGACCATGTCAAATGAGTGCAAACACTTCAAATCTGGCGTTAGAGGTGCTTAAACAATCCACGAGAAATAATGGAATTTTCTTAGGAATAAACACGCAGTTGAGTTCTAACAGAGATTGCTTCCTAGGATCGTATGACCTGAAAATAACGTTGCTCATATTCTCCACACGGAGACTCTACAGCCGTTTTTTGACTGTTTCGCATCATTAGGTGGAAACAGTAAGTTTTGGTTAACAGAGCATTTATATACTAGATACATGGAATACAAAGTTATATTTCAATACCAATGTTTGATTTTGCTGTTAGAAAAAAACACGATTTGGATGCAGTGGAACCCGGGTACAACGAATCTCTGGGGGGGAGAGTAAAATGTTCGTTAAAAGGGGATTTCGTTGCAAGTAAAACGCATTGTCAGACGTGATTTTGCCGCCGTTTTTCTGTACACGTGTAAACAAGTGAAGAATGTCTTACCTTTGTGTGTTTCTGCATGCGTGTAATCCATTTGATGATTAGATGATGCCACAGCACACATATCACAGCATTAAATCAAGTTCATGTTAATAATAGTAAATTTATTCTAAAACGAAGTAGTAAAAACACCTTGCACACACACTGACAGTCCAATCTCACGCTTTCATGAAGTAGCTGGCGATGCACTTTTGTTTAAGTTTTGACTTCGCCACCGCCTCGATTTCTCTCTCCACAAATTCGAGTTCTCTTTCGACGTCTCTTCCTTCTATCCTAAAAATCTCCTACAGAGATCATGAGCACTCCTGGCATCTTTCACAGACGGAGCTACCAGTCACAGACAATTCACGTGATTTTCTTGTGCGTGCGTGCGAGTCAGTTAGCACACAGTAGACTAGGCTGCATGTGTCTCGCCAAGCTGTGTGTCAGTTCTATCCCTAGGGCACTGCAGGCCACTCTTGTCGGAGCGTTGTGTGTTAAAGGCAAGACAAAGCGAGTTCGTTGTATGTATGAACTTTATTGAACAAACATAGCTGTCGGGAACGCGTACAGTGTTCGTAAAAGGCAAGATTCGTAACGAACAGCTTCGTTGTACGAATGTTTTAAATAGGCTTACAAATAAGGAATTTATTTGGGAAATCATGGTGTGTTCGTTCAACCCAAGAATTCGTTGTAAACGAGTTCGTTGTAGGTGGGTTCCACTGTATATAGAATCGAAGCGTCAAAGGTCAACTCTATCGAGGACTGTCAAATTCTGCAAGGAGATTTGAATAAGCTGCACCAGTGGTCAATCCAAAACAAACTGCCATTTAATTTCCGCAAGTGCAAGATGTTGCAAGTCGGAGAACCTTTTCCCTTTACCTATACACTTGGCAGCCACCAGCTTGAATGGAGTACATCACAAAAAGATCTCGGAATCTGGGTGTCTGGCACTTTGAAGAACAGCCTACAGTGCGAAGCCGTCTACAAGCGTGCGTGCAGCTTGCTCGGTTTACTGAAACGCATTTTCGGACGCTTCCCACCACACTCACTCACTCGCGAAAATACTAAACACTTTCATACATCCTGTCGTTGACTACGCTGTACAAGCTTGGACGCCATGGATGGAAAAAAACATCTCGCTCCTGGAACGAATTTATCACAAGGCAACCAAAATGGTTACCGGATTGAATAATTTACCCTTTGAGCAGCGACTGACCAGACTTGGACTGTGCACCCTCAAGCGCAGACGTAGCCTACACGACCTCAATCTGACATATCGAATCATCTACGCGAAATCCCACCCTATCAAACACCTCTTCAAGTTTGGTTCGGTTGTCCCCACACGCAGCCACCCTTTGACCCTTCAAATCCCACACTCACGATTGAATTGTCATCGTCACTTCTTCGTTGTTCGTGTATGCTTCTTGTGGAATAGCTTGCCGACAGATATTGTTACCTCAGCGAACGAGCACATCTTTAAACAAAGGTTACGAAACCTTGTGTTGAGAACTACTGCGTTGGCCCCTACATATTGATGTCTATATTTTTTAACGCACGGAACTACCGTCCATCCAAAGATTCTTTTCCCTCAGTCTGTGTTGCCATTAAGGATTATTTGTGCTCCACCTATGAAGAACACGGATATGATCATACAAGTAACGATTTTTTAATTTTTTATACGTATATCCTATGGTACTGTACAGCAATTTGCTTTTTTAACCATAAATCTTGAATCTTGAATCATTCATCCACTTTTTCAAGTGCATGCGGATCCTGATCTTACTGTCCCTACCTGATGAGTGCAAAAAGCACGAAACCGGTCGTGGGGATTTTTGTGACGGAAAAGCATGCAAATGAATATTTTGTTTCATGGTTATGGGTTTAACCCCATTAAACATGTGTTTGGTCACATGTGATTGAACAGGTTGGTCGTACCAGCCTAATCCAACAGTGGCATACAAGCGCTCCTTGTTTACCATTCCTCCACTTTTTCAAGTGCATGCGGATCCTGATCTTACTGTCCCTACCTGATGAGTGCAAACAGCACGAAACCGGTCGTGGTGTGTGTTACGGAAAAGCATGCAAATGAATATTTTGTTTCATGGTTATGGGTTTTATCCCATTAAACATGTGTTTGGACACATGTGATTGAACAGGTTGGTCGTATCAGCCTTATCCAACAGTGGCATACAAACGCTCCTTGTTTACCATTCCTCCACTTTTTCAAGTGCATGCGGATCCTGATCTTACTGTCCCTACTTGATGAGTGCAAAAAGCACGAAACCGGTCGTGGGGTGTTTTGTGACGAATAAGCATGCAAATGAAAATTTTGTTTCAAGGTCTGATAAAGGTTCAGACAGTTGCACAATGCAGGTTTTGAACAGCGTTGGTGTTATCACGTCTGGTCGCTAGGATTTCTTCACATTTTATTCCTGTAAATACTCGGGCCCTAAGTTTTATCCATTTTCCGGCATGCTCCGTAAATTTACTTTATAATTTCGAGAAGCTTCCTTTATAATGAATGATCGTATAGTGTACACACTCTCACACGCACAGCTTGAAGCAATGCAACATATCCTGAATCACAGTTTAAGTATCAAGGCAAACCTCTCGCAAGACTTAAATCAATAGGCAGATCAACAGAGAATCCATCTTTTACCATTTGCCTCATTGTGACGAAGGGAAACTTAAATACATGGTGAAAACAAAAATGCTTTTGTACACAGGGTGTGTACAGATGTTTGTAAAAAGGATTCGAATGGGGATTTGTAGTGTCGCTGAGTGGCTGCGTCTATGTTTTGACTCACAGTATTGGAATAAATGTTTTAAAGGATGATGTGTGGTATTTAATATTTTGTATGTTATTATCACATCACTCCGAAGGCTTTTTGAAGGGGAGTAGGGAGTCACAGTTTTTGCAATCGTTCCTCGAACGTTAGTTACTAGTTTGGTTACAAGATTGTATATTTTATCAAGCAATAGTATATCCTTTTTAACAACGAAGGCCAAGCTTGTGATGCGTATTCCATGGTTGGAATTAAGTAGGCTTTCATCATGGTGGGCAACGTTCCAGGCGAGAAAGTTCTGAAAATCCGTCGCAGGATAACTAGAAGCTTGGAATCACACAATGCAGGCTGTTCTTTAAGCTGCCGCATACCCAGACTCCAAGATCCCTTTCCGACTCGGTCCAGCTCAAAATTGTGATATTGGTACTGGAATGGCTTACCAATTTGCAACACCTTGAATTTTGGAAATTAAATGCTTATTAATGCGGCAATCAGACAAAAACGCCATACATTGGATGCTTGACGGTAGAAATAAAAGATAAAATGAGGTTTGCAACCAATTCGGCTTGAAAAGAGCCCAATGTATTTCAAAATCTTTTCCAATTTATCATTTGTGTGAAAAGTGTTGTTTAATGCAAAACTCACTGTGGTTCATAGTTTGAAACCCGGCCATGTATTTCTGACTCGTCATGAAATAGGTAGCATTTCCAGGAGGGATGACCACATCCCCGCTTGCGGTCAAATGAAGGCTGTTCGTACCGCCGTGAGTTTTCCTTGTTGGGTCGTGGCAAACGACTCCAACCAAATTGAGCAGATCCGTGAGCATGTGGGATTTGATTTTGTAATCCAGTGGAGAATCACAGGCGAGGGATGGTGATAGGTTGACCTTGAATAGAGTTAAAGTGAAACAGACAAAAGTGATCAAGAATGGATTAAGAATGAAAATTAATGGAAAAGCAGAGACAGTGGCTAGAAGAATATTTCGTGTCTTGGTTGGCCAATGAAAATATATAAGGCAACCATTTATCTTGAATCTTGAAGCCGAGTTGGTTATGAAAGTAGCAGTGCACTGGAAATAAATCGGGAGATTAAACACTGTAATCAAATCGGACAAGTAAACTAGAGAAATTTCGATATTCTAGGTCGTTACTCTACAGGATTAATCTCAATATTTCTTACGCTTTTTGTAAATCTTCACTCGTAATCTTGAACTAATTAAATATACAAAACACATTAAAAAATTGACTGACTCTTATGAAGGTTCATTCGAGATTTGTTTGCAACTGTTGCGTCAAAACGGCTGTAGTATAAGCAGGTTTCCGGATGAACAAATAACGGCATTTACGCTTAATTACTGTATAACAGTTGTTAGCAATTGGTGGAGGCAGGAATATTAGTTTTAGCGGGACTGTATCGTTATCAGTCCACACATTCAAACAATTTAATCTACTAAAACGAATGGCTAAATGAACACGCATATCTCCTTAAAATTATTCGTTAGAAAATCGCTTGAAAAATCCCATTTTAATTATGACAGACCACATGAAATTTACCGATGGTCGCTCCACCTGATGAGGGCAAAACCAGAAATTGGTTGTGTGCGGGGAGGTGCGCAACGCAGTATAATACAATAAACAATTTTATGTCTGATAGCCACTCCGAAGTGAGGCTATCACAAAGAACTGCTTGACCCGTCAACACATTCGATGATTCCGAAGTGGAACACCCTACTTAGGAATGACTTTCTGTATGGCTATTTTACGGCTTCACTACGGTTTCAATGCTCATTGAACCTGATTTTTTTATGTCAACTTAATTTGCGCAAACAGTCGGTTTCCAGTTGTAGAGTGTACGTGCGGGGGCTGAGAGCCACACAATCAACTTATCTCATTCCTCAGTTAGTGGCGGCGGCAGCGCGTCTTGGACAACTGATACGTGTGACCCAAAATTTACTTTTGTTCCATCGCGGTCAAGGACGATGACAACCTAATCATTAAATCCATCCCTGATGGGTTGCTAGCTCAGCCCGGTTGTATTGTGCATGAAAACGTGTCGCAAGATTTGGTGTTGATGAAGAAATGACCGACCAGTACAGGTTTCAACTTGATCATGACCGTTATTACGCAGCCCAGACGAACAATGTCGTTTTAACTAGGTGTGTTGGGCACGGAATGACTCCTCATAGTTCACCCGGAAACGTAAACAGCACATTCAGCGTTTCCAAGTATTTCACAACCGATGTCTTCACAGCATTCCACGAGTTAGCTGTTACTATCGCATACTCAAGGATGCTCTCCGAAATAAGTTCTTCAGTTGTAATGTTGATATAGAGAAGCAGATCAACCTTCATAGGTTATGATGGTTGGGTGACGTTTTAGGGATGCCAGACCACCGGCTTTCGAAACGGATTCTTTTAGCGACACCACATACCGATTTGCATAATTCTCGTGGTGGCCAAGCCGTCATGTGGCATAGGAAGCTAAAACCCTTACTAGTACCCTTTCCAACGTCGGCGAAGCATGCCTGCCAGGCTAGGGACCCCACAATCATATATCGCAATGGCTAGTTACGCTTAAGAATATGTCCCAAAACCGTGTTCAATGGTGGTCTTGCACTAAGCCTCTTATTACAGGGTTTGCTTAACCTTGTATGTTGTCAAGTATTGTGACGAGGAAAGCCTGCTATGATGTATGACAGTGAAAACCGCAAGGAAGCTGTCATGCTGATGTCGCTCTACTCGTTCACGAAACTTGATTGAACGCATGTTCCATTCGAGGTGTAGACACCTCATCCCAGTTTATTTGTGCTTACTATCCTATAGAATCCGTAGCTATTTATGTCCCACCCTTCCCCATCTTTTAGGATTACACTTTTTCATGGTTGTGTGGCAGTTAAGCATTCGTTACATGCTACAGATGTAATGCTGTCTGTGATGACAATGATGCCAATAAACAACTCACGGAGACAGACTGTAGACCGCGAAAGCAGATTAAAATCTGGTATTATGCGCAATCAGCTAGTAGAAATCTAGACCATCAAACAAAGCTATATCACTTGCGACATTTTGCGCGAGTTTTAGATTAATTTTTCGCCGAATGTAAAATTCATTTCTTTTTGGGAAGCAAACTGTTACGGGTATTGAACGACCTTGTCGATACTACTGCTAAATTATAAAAGAGCTTGCAAGCAGCCGCATCGTCCCCAGCGGGGTACCGACAGTTGCTCCTTGACAATTGCTCCCCGACAGTTGCTCCGCGACAATTGCTCCTCGGACAATTGCTCCTCGGACAATTGCTCCTCGGACAGTTGCTCCTTGGACAATTGCTCCTCGGACAGTTGCTCCTTGACCAATTGCTCCTTGCCCTATTGCTCCTTGCCCTATTGCTCGTTGACCAATTGCTCTATGAATTTTATATCACGATCACATTGCGACGAAAATAATTCATACAAGTGAAGACAAGTATTTTTTTTCTTTGAACATTTTAATAAAAATTGAATAAAATACTATAGATCACTGTAATAACAATAACAATAACTAAGCCATGTGTTTTTAGTGTTTTTTTCACAAAATCCTGGTCTCATGTCTGATAACTGCACACAAAAATATCACTGTTATAAAACATCTTCCAAACTACTGTCTTGATTGTCTTCTCATTCTTCTTCTGCAACAGAAGCCTACAAATTGTAGCAAAAGGCAATGCTCTTCAGTACACTCACGGTGTCCCGACCCTGCTGACCTTCAACAACTCTTTTAATTCTTTCCGCCAGTTTGATGTGTTTCTTCCTTTTTGGTGGTGGGGGCTGACCACTCAACAGCTGGGTTATTGTGTTTTTGTTTAACATCTGTTCTTTTTTGATGCTGTCAATGAATCTGGACACATGAGGGAAGAATGCTCCCACAAGAGACTGCATTCTGTTGAGCCAGGCCTCGATACTGTTGTTGGTTCGTGGCATGTCTGACATGGTGCGTTCGTACTGGTTCCACAGTTCGATGGGAAACATGGGGGCACGGCGTTCAGCTCCTTGCCGTCTTGGTGGCCTCCCGATCCAGGTGTCTTCAACATAGTCAACAAATGCCTCGCCTCCCTTCTCTGCCATGCATGTGACGAAACCTTGATTTTCTGTCAGAGTTTCAAATGCCCCAACAATTTGGTCACGGGGAAGAAATGCAAGCGCAGGAAGACACCGAATCCAACATGCAAAAAGACCATCCTCTTCAGCATAGGTGGTAGCTAATCCAAGTTGCTGACACTTCCTCCAGCAGCACTGACCCAGATGAAAGAAGCAGCCTGTCATTACAAGGCCAGGAAATTCCTGTTCAAAAGCACGGATGGCAGCATTTTCAAAGTCACACATCAAGGTCGTCGGTGCAAGGTTTGGCTGCAGCTCTCTGAGAGCCTGTTTAAAAAAAGAAAGAAAAAAATAAAAGCATAAAAAGGCATGTGTCAGTAAGGGGTGGAAAATGTCATGAAAATGATGAAAATAACCCTAACGCTTATCATGCTGAATATGATAATGGTATTATGTACCTGTAGAACCCGACGATATACTGCCGTTGTTTTTCCAGGCAGCAGTGCAAACACCACCGGCATCATGAGTCCTTGGCAGCAACAGTGTATTGTGTACAATTGATGGAATAAGCTGGGCGCCACTTTAAATGTTCCATCGGCAAACCAGTGTTGACTTTCAGACAATAACATCAGATTTTAGTGGGTTGAGAAAATCATAATGCGCTGAGAGCCAGGTCCAGAGTCGTGCAGAAGAAAGAGCTCTCCATCATCAAAGGTTTCCCATCGAACTGTGGAACCAGTACGAACGCACCATGTCAGACATGCCACGAACCAACAACAGTATCGAGGACTGGCACAACAGAATGCAGTCTCTTGTGGGAGCATTCTTCCCTCATGTGTTCAGATTCATTGACAGCATCAAAAAAGAACAGATGTTAAACAAAAACACAATAACCCAGCTGTTGAGTGGTCAGCCCCCACCACCAAAAAGGAAGAAACACATCAAACTGGCGGAAAGAATTAAAAGAGTTGTTGAAGGTCAGCAGGGTCGGGACACCGTGAGTGTACTGAAAAGCATTGCCTTTTGCTACAATTTGTAGGCTTCTGTTGCAGAAGAAGAATGAGAAGACAATCAAGACAGTAGTTTGGAAGATGTTTTATAACAGTGATATTTTTTGTGTGCAGTTATCAGACATGAGACCAGGATTTTGTGATGTATAGTATTTTATTCAATTTTTATTAAAATGTTCAAAGAAAAAAATACTTGTCTTCACTTGTATGAATTATTTTCATCGCAATGTGATCGTGATCTAAAATTCATAGAGCAATTGGTCAACGAGCAATAGGGCAAGGAGCAATAGGGCAAGGAGCAATTGGTCAAGGAGCAACTGTCCGAGGAGCAATTGTCCAAGGAGCAACTGTCCGAGGAGCAATTGTCCGAGGAGCAATTGTCCGAGGAGCAATTGTCGCGGAGCAACTGTCGGGGAGCAATTGTCAAGGAGCAACTGTCGTGGACCCGTCCCCAACAACTCATGTCAGTTGAAATCGGCGGTGTTAGTGTGCTCTCAGACAGAAGAACCGCACGAGTTTTCAAAAAACATAAAGTCATACATTCGACAATATGATAATTAACACTTGCAACCATAGTGGATTGAAGGTTTTTTTCCGAAGATGCAAGACAGAAAAATAAATGTCTATGAATACCAAGAGATACATAAAAAGCTTAAATTCAATCTTCAGCGTCACAGTGATGTGAGGCTTTTGGGTAAAAAGTGACCGCTTTAAAACACTACAGGAATACGGTTTTAACGTAAATAAAGAATGTATTATGTAAATACTATATTAAATGCTTGGTTCCACGGTTTTTTGGGATAAGCTCCCAATTCCAAAATTGCTCTAATGCCGCGCGTCTCATATAGCCTCTGACAACCAAGTCCAGCTCCTGGCCGGCACGCGTGGTTCTGTGTGACCCGGCGGAACTGCTTCTACTAGCACAAGAAAGAGCGAAGGCGGCTGACTGGCGCCTCAAAACCAGCATGCTTCGAGCAGGTCGTAAGTCAACGAAGGCGGTCCACCTAGGGAAAATCCTTATTTCAAACCTCCATTGATTTGTGGCTACATCCAATTATGGAAAAGGCTTCAAGAGTTAACCTTGAGGAAAAATCCGGAGCTGTATTCCTGGATGCACGAACGCTATTCAATAGTGACTTTCAAGCATAACTTATTTTACTATCAGTTTCGCTTTGGCAATTGGGAAACCGAACCAAAGATGATGACCCAGAAATATTGATTATAAACGTTCGAATCATAATACGAACACGAAGTGGGTTATGGTTTCTGAATTTTCATCGAAGCAGTTATGTGATGGGGAAGCACGAACGCTATAAAGTGGATGACGCCCAGTGCTAGTTAAACATGTTTACTCGCGTTCGTTACAGTCACCTATAGACGTGACTACCCTCAAGGTCTGTGGGACGTAAAGCCTGGGCAAACAACATGCCATTTTAAAAACCGAAGGTTGCTAGTAACAATGGAGAAAAAGCACTGAAGTTGGTAAGATAGATAAATATGCTCAAAAACGATCGGGAAACAGACATGAAACGGATTTATGCAAAGCATTTTAATCGATTCCTTTTACATTAACCGTTAAAATGGATTTGAAAACACATCCACGAAGATTTGCATTAAACGATGCGAAATTTCAAACAACTTCAAGCTGAAGTGTATACTGAGGAGAAAATGTAGCGAATTTAAATTTACATGTTACATTTACCGATAATATATATTCTTAGCTGAAAGCAGCGAATTAGGGAAAAACGTTCACAAAGTAGATCACGTAGAGATGAGTAGAATCGCGTCTACAAAATGCAGGAAATGTGGCCAAATTTTTTGATCAGTTTTATACGTATCGAGGACTACTTGAAATCTCCATGCATGACAACAAAATATTGTGCTATTCTGAGCTCACGTTAAAAGATGTTCACTGGTCCTGTCCGAAAAATGGCGAAAAAACAAATGCTCATGTGGTCAGTTTATTCCAAAATCGGGAGAATATCTACCAGCAGTTAAGTTACGAAGAAGATGATGATGACGACGAAAACTAGTCGTACAACAAGAAACTGCAAGGAGTGTCAATTTAGATTTTCGAACACTAACACCCAGTTATTGACATGCAGGATTCTTAATCGAAAAACGATCCATGGCAAAAGTTTAAGTGACTCGGTACGTAGCATCACGCATGCGGCTATTCAGAGCGCTTGCAACTATCACACTACTGCCTACATTGGCAAAATGACCTTTTGGTGTGTTGGGGAATGATTACAGAAAAAATCATCCGAGAAAGGTAACATGAGATTCCTTTTGTTAACACTTCATTTGTGTATAAGAAAATGCAAGAAACCGAGAATCAACGTATCAACGATGAACAGCCAAAAGGCGTTTATTTGCAAAACTTAAGAACTTAACTAGTCTTTTGAAAATCGATATCATTTATCGAACGGCCATCTCAGTGTTAGGAGGGCACCATCTGTCGTATAGACAGTGAACGAACTATCGATTAATCGACCAATCAAGATAGATGGTGAGTTCCAATTGTGATTTTTATTCACTGTGTTATTCACACATTTTCTCAATTGTGATACTCTTTGCATTCGGTCAATACACGATTTCAGTGACGGTTGCGTTCTCTCTGATTACAAGGGCTGGGCCAACAATAGTACAGCACAGACATAACACTCAGCAATCAATAAAAAATTTTGTCATCGGTAATATGTGACGAAAATTTATTTATTTATTCTGCCCGCTAATCCAGCCATTTGATGTAAGTTCCAGGAAGTTGTTACATAAGTCGTGTTATGTACTCGTCGAATAACAATGTGAAAAACCACACATCACGCACTTCACCATGTGGCTCATTACTAGTAGAAAATAAATGGATCGGCTCAAATGCAATCAAGTCATTATCATATATGTGTGCCACTATTTCATTTCACAGAAGACAAAGAGACTTCTTAAGTATTAGCGATGATAATTTGATGAAAATCACGCTTACATTCTACTTCTAGAGCCATTTTTATGAGTGATAGAATCCATGCTTGCTACTTCAGGGTCACTTTAACTCGAGAAATCAATATGAAAAGTAATTGTTTATTTACTTTCCTATGTTAGATGAACACTAACTAATCAGCAAAAAACATATCAAATATCAGAATCCATTTTGAACATTGTAGTAGTGTATCAGAAGTTAATGAACCTAAATACCTCCTAACAAGTAACTGTCACTTCATGTATAGACGGGATACCCGAGCATTAACAAAAGCACCGACGAATGTCAAGAACTCGGTGCCAACGAATTCTTACCACCAAAGATGGATTACCTCCAGTAGCCATGGTCGAAGATTCTGGTCCACAATGATGTCGAATCCGTAAAGCTCGAAACACTTCAACGTTGCCGTAGGAAACGTGCTACAAGCGGATGCTATTGGATCAAGCACACAGAGAAACGATTTGATGATGATGTCCTCAATCCGAAGCATTAATCCGGTGACGTCCGTGCCTTGTGACTTTAGATATCTAGAAAGCGGTACAGAAAATCAGAATGAAACATTCGACCAACATGCTACTAACTATTTTTCAGTAGTACATTCGAATGTGATAGTTAGCTGAGGAACGTAGTACACTCAACATTTTGAGCAAATATAAAAATAGAAATGTACATTAAATATAATGTTGGAATTAAAATTTGAAAATCTTCATTTTGTTGCTAAACACCAATGATTATCGCATTTATAGATGTAAAATTCCTTCTTACAATGCAACGCGATTTCGCAATTAGTAAAATTGAATCAAGATAACTTCTTATAAAAATTAGTTTTATCAGGGTTTTTCATTTAAATGTGTACCTAAAAATCCGTTATAAACAGAGTTTTTGAGTCACTATACATCCGAATAAACTATTTACAGCCGCTTCATTCTTTTATTCTTTTCTCCTTACGGATAGAATTTGTGCTATGAAATCCGCTCATTTATGTTTTGTTACTTTATTTTTTTTACAAATAATTACATAAAACACAGAAGGATGTACTTTTAGCAAAAATTATACAAGAATATGCATATATTCTAATGAAAATCGGCACCGTCTGTGGTCTGTCTGTTCAGTACAACACAGGAATACAGAAAGCAGATGATTTATAGGTAACTCGTAATTGCTGGTTAAAAGCAAGATGTTAAGCGCATGCGACAGAACAACAGAACTCAGATACTTGGTGTGAATTTTGAACGCGTAGGACTTAATGGCAATAGAAAACGCTGTCAAATATACATTAAAAATATCAAAGCACTATTAAAATGCTGGTTTGCGATGTGGTGAACTCAGTTTCTACTACAAACTACTCAATTGTGTGGCATTTTAACGCTACTTGTCGTGGATACTTTTAGACTGCCTTCCTCAGTAAAATACAAAGGTAATGGGCCACGTCCATTAAAAATAAACTTCCTAATGAGTACTATGGTTGATACACTACGTTTCAACTGGAAAAGCTGGAAACGCAAAAACCCAAAAGGTGTAATCCTTAGCGATCACATAAACACTGATATAAATGCAGCCCATTCTGCATTAAATACTGTCAGGATTGATGAAGCCCTATCAACTGAACCAAGAAATGAATCTTCAGCTGGGACACAAAATCAGCAATCGAACGCAAAGCCACCCCAACTGACTCCCAAGAGTGGACTGAAGCCAGAAAAAGAAATCTTTTTCGGCCAAAAAGAAGACTCGATTTGCGCCTCTCAACCTGAAACGACCGATATGCTACTTAACTTGTCAAAAAACAGAACAGTGCCGACTCTTCCAGAGTCGGCGTGACAATGACGGTTGTCTCAGATTATGACATCACACGACACCATCCATCTTTGCTTACCAAAACTGTTCTTGGATGCCTCTATACAATGCCCAATGCTTGATTAACAAATTTGCCGAACTTGTCGCTCGGTTTGAGACTAAACGACCTCAGCTAATTGCCATTACCGAAACTTGGCTGAGCCCGGAAATCCACGATTGTGAGTTAGAGATTGCTGGCATGTCACTGCTCCGCCGAGACCGTGCGTCACGTGGAGGAGGTGTGGCACTCTATTATGATCAGAGACTCAAGTGCAAGAACTGACGGATTCCGACTTGGTGCTTCAGGACACGCTATGGTGTTTGTTGACAACGACTACATGCGATGATTGCACAATCGGCGTAATTTATCGCCCACCAGCAGCCTCGGAGGTGTATAATACGAATCTACTCGACAAGCTACGCTTGATTGCCTCGAGATATCATACCAGAATCTTGATCATGGGAGACTTTAATCAATATGAAAAGTAATTGTTTATTTACTTTCCTATGTTAGATGAACACTAACTAATCAGCAAAAAACATATCAAATATCAGAATCCATTTTGAACATTGTAGTAGTGTATCAGAAGTTAATGGGATCTGTTCGGTTGGGCGACCACAACAGATGTTGCTGGCTCCTTCTGAACTGGTCGGGCAAACAAAGCTACTCAAATGTGCCAGTCTGGAGAACAGTTCATAAACGCTTAATTGCGATCGGTCAAACGGTGGACGGTAGCCCAGTCGTTAAGGCATGGGACTACAATGGTGATGGTCGGGGGTTCAAACCCCACCCGAAGCGAAGGATATGCACTGCTGATGAGCTCAAATAAGAGCGAAACTCGAGTCCAGTGCTTCCATTATGGACCGTCGTGATCAACTTTGTGAATCGTTCGATGGGCTTGGCACGGATGAGTAGTCACAAACATAAACAACATATTCTCCAAAAATCGCTTAAACAACAATGCCCATCAGATCTAATCGGTGTTAGCTTACACCGTATCCGATGGGAAGACCTGACACGGAGATCTGTTCGGTTGGGCGACCACAACAGATGTTGCTGGCTCCTTCTGAACTGGTCGGGCAAACAAAGCTACTCAAATGTGCCAGTCTGGAGAACAGTTCATAAACGCTTAATTGCGATCGGTCAAACGGTGGACGGTAGCCCAGTCGTTAAGGCATGGGACTACAATGGTGATGGTCGGGGGTTCAAAACCCACCCGAAGCGAAGGATATGCACTGCTGATGAGCTCAAATAAGAGCGAAACTCGAGTCCAGTGCTTCCATTATGGACCGTCGTGATCAACTTTGTGAATCGTTCGATGGGCTTGGCACGGATGAGTAGTCACAAACATAAAGACTTTAATCTGCCTAACTTGCTGAAGACGAACAAAATTTCTCACACCTCCACTGCTGCCATCTTCCAGCAGCTGTTTGACGAAATTCCTTTGTATAATCACGTTGAAAGCAATACAAGATACAGAGGGAGAGATATGCCTTCAATGCTCGATCTTATCTTGACAACTGAAGAGGACTCCGTCGAAAGCATTACATACGATTGTCCGCTAGGTTCGAGCGACCATTTGGTCTTGAATTTTGACTACCTATGTCGAGCAGAGCGAGCAAACGATAGAACAAAATTCATCAGAAAGGTATGCCTATCAAAATTATCAAACGCCCTAAGTTTGATTAACGATTGGCAAATTGAAGGCATAGGAGTAAAAGAGCAGTGGTGTAGCATTTTGACCAATCTAAACCGGGAAATCACCTCAAACTCAGCATTCGTACCAAAACAGTGTGGAAAGGCATTCGAATTTAAAATCCGCAGTCACACTCGGAAATGGATTAAACTGCGAAATAAGGCTTGGATAAACCATCGCCGGTTAACCACCGATGCCACATGGGAGACCTTTAGAAAACTAAGAAACCAGGTCATTAAACTTATTGCTGAAGACAAAATACAGTATCGAGCTGTCATAATGTCTAAAATGGAACGGAATCCCAAGCTTCTTTACCAGTTTGTGAACAAGCAGTGTTCAGTGAAACCAGGAGTTGCGGCCTTGCGGACGCCCACTAGAATGACCACAAATGCAGCTGACACCGCGGATGATTTGGTAAATTATTATGCTACAGTATTTTGTCCAAAGGAAAGCGTGGATATACAAATGGATCCAGAAATAACACATCCTCTACCATTGGACACAATAAACATCAACAAAGGAGAGGTGCTGGGAACTCTACTATCGTTGAATCCTAGAAAATCCCCTGGTTGTGATAAAATTACCCCGAATATACTCAAGCATTGTGCACAATCTCTATGCGGACCTCTAGCTCAGTTATTCTGCGAATCGTTGTCGCAAAGTGTCATACCGACTGAATGGAAATCTGGTATAATCTCCCCGATTTTCAAAGGCGGGGTGCGTTCGGAGCCCGTAAATTACAGACCTGTTACTTTGTTGTCCGCCGTATCCAAGGTACTCAAAAGGATCGTGGCAAAAAAAAACTGAGCAAATACCTTGAGGAAAATAAGCTTTTTTCGGGAGCCCAACACGGCTTTAGAAGGGGATACTCCTGCCTTACTAACCTTCTCCTCACCCTTGACGACTGGACTCGAGCAGTGGATGCTGGGGATACTATCCATGTATGTTACCTCGATATGTCGAAAGCATTTGACCGTGTAAACCACAGTATTCTCTTGCAGAAGCTGGAACGTTGTGGTATCACTGGCAGTCTGTTAGCATGGTTAGAAAATTACCTACTGATCGGTTTGTTCAAGTTTCTGTGGACGGTGCTCTATCGAAGTCGGTAGCCGTGACAAGTGGAGTGCCTCAGGGATCCGTCCTCGGACCAATCCTCTTCGCGCTTTATGCTAATGACATACCAGCTCTCATCAAATGCAAGATCGTACTGTTCGCGGACGATATAAAAGTTTGGTCTAAGATAAGTAAGTCGGAAGACTGCGAACTGCTCCAGAAGGATCTGGACAACCTCCAGGATTGGTCCCTAAAAATCGCATATTTTTCAATTTCCAAAAGTGTCACATGTTAAACATTGGCAAATATGTGGAGTACCAGTATTTTCTTGGAACACACAGCCTCTCGTGGACCATGGAACAAAGGGACTTGGGTGTGTTAATAAGCAACACCCTAGGGATGTCGAGCCACTGCAACTACGTCTATCGCAAAACATCACAGAAATTGTCACTCCTAAAGAGAATTTTCGGTAGGTTCTCAAAACAGACAATTCCCTGTATTATAAATACGTATATCAGGCCCACGATGGAATATGCGGTTCAAGCATGGTCGCCATGGCTTAAAAAAGATGTTGCGACTTTGCAACGAATATATCATCGAGCTACCAAACTTGTCACTGGACTCAGCCGGAAACCCTACAATGAGCGAATCAAAACGCTAAATTTATTTGATTATCCACGTCGTCGTCTCCGAGGGGATTTGATTCTGGTTTACAATATATTGAATACTGAAAATCACCCTCTACAATGCTTATTGAATCTACGGAGCTCGCATAATACAAGAGCTCACACATTTACTCTAACTATCCCTCACTCGAGACTAAACTGCAGACGACATTTTTTTGCCGTGTGAGTTCGTTTTACTTGGAACAATCTGCCAGATAATGTTGTGAACTCACCAAACCAGCAAACTTTCAAGAGAAGACTTGATGCCTATTTGACCCTAAACCCGTGCATTGAAGAAAACTATACATCTTAACACCATACACCTACATTTGTTATCCCACCAATCGAAAACAATTTCTGCCCTTGGATATTTACTTCATTCTTGAACTGCCCAGTAAGCAATCTAATCCCATTTTTGCTTGTTATATTATTCGTTGTTGTCATATTATTCTGTGGTTTTTTGTAAAGCTATATGCTTTTTAGACCATTAAATTGAATTGAATTAGGCTTCGCTAGAAGATGATTCAAAATCATTATAACGGGGCCTATTAAATGCAGTGGTTGATGTGGGCCTAGTGCAGCACGTCTTTCATCCGACGAGCGTAGGATCTAGTAAGCGCGAGTAAATTTTGAATCTGGCATTCACTGTAATGGAGTCCAATTTTACGTAGCTTTAAACTGAAACACTAATAAGTCGTGGCGAACATGCCACTGTACATTTTTCTATAAAAGCGTATCAGTGGCTTGGCACCAGACCCAATTTCTTGAATAAATTTCTGGAATCCCAATGCTAATTAGCTATGTGCTGTTGCCACATCGCTCGCTTGATCAATCAGTTAATGTTAAGAAGAAGAAGAAGAAAACTTTATTCGTTAAAACGAATTTTCAGTTGATCAAAATAGTTTAAACACAGAATTTCAATACGAATAAGAGGGACGTCAAACATTGATGGGAAAATTTGAGACTGCCAGTCACATTCAAAATCAAAACAGCTTCGGTTTCGTCTGCAGGCATTAGGCTTTGTGATTGTGATGGATGTTGGTGAAAAGTCATGCTGCACGATTTTTAAACCCCCATGTATGATTTTTCTCTCGCATTTTTCTGGCAATGCGGAAAATATGTGGACCGTTTTAGAGTGAACTTTGTTTAAAAAGCGTCGATGTGAGGCGAAGAGACTCTCTGAGTTGACAAGGAGATTCGAAAACATTTACGTCAACCTCAAAGACTGTGGTCGCTATTAGTTAACCAGAAAAACGTCACCAGCTACTAAAAATACCGTATCATAAGTTTATCAAGCAGTGATTGGCTGACGAGTCTACCGGTGCACCAAAACATTTATACGCATACATTTCCCCCCACACAAAGGTAATGTCATACATCATTAGTCTAGTGAATAATCGTTGAGTAATCATTGATGAGGATGACCTGAATGCTGAAAACCAAGTTAACCAATATGCTTTTGCGTATTGTCTCGAGAACGGTGATTCTCCTTTTGTTGTTCAGAACAGTGAGCTCTTCGCCGACCTTGATGTAGATAGGGAGACGGTTAAACTTATGTTATGACAGATAGATACATAATCGGCGCCATGGTTGAACTGTATACGCTGGCTGCTTTTACGAGCAATCTCAGACAACTTGTGTTGTCTAAAATATCTTCAACGGCAGGTGTCCTACCACAGGAATGGAAACTTAATATCATGAAACCTATGTTCAAGTGTAGGATGCCTAGCCACCCTGCCGCTTATAGACCAATCACGCTTAATTTTGTGATCGAAAAAATGCTAAAAAAGTTGTTCAAAGTCAAAATAGAGAGTGTTTTCACAACAAAATATTTTAGTCGAAATTGCTCATGAATATGTAAACTGGTGTGCTTTGAATGATTACGGTCAAGCGGCTAATGTTGTTTTTATCGACTTTGGGAGGGCGTTAGTTTGTGTGCCCCACTAACGAATTCTCGTCAAATTGTATAACATGGGTATTATGAGGTGTCTTCTAAAGTGGATAGCGGGATTTATTCCGGGCGACCAAACCATGTGGAGAGGGAATGGCGTTCTGAGATCAACAGTGAATGATTGCCCCTGTATCCACAGTAATCTGTTCTTGGCCCGCTGTTATTTAAGATCGTTGCAAGTAACATTCCGGACGCGGTTATCATCTACTTCCTAGTATTGGCTGATGATCTGAAATTGTGGGTACATATCCGTTCCCGCGATAGCCACAAGCAACTTCAACAAGCAGTTGATGTTCCAATCAGGTAAGCGATTCGGTGGTCATTGTCTATATATGTGCACCTATGCTCCGGTGGTATTACATATGAATACTTCTATGGATTAAGCTTATTGAAGCGGCAACAGTGAAAAAAGTTTCAGGAATTCTGGTTAAAAATTATTTGAAAGCCAAGTGGGACACTTGTCCGAAAACAGCGTTCCTTTGCAGCCGTTTACGTGGTTTGTGTTTCAGACACTTTGCTTGACACATATTCGTCTACTGTTAGAATATGTTTCTCGTAATTAATTCATAGTTAAAATGCGAATGTGATTGATTGAAAGGGGTACACAAAGAGGGGTACAAAAATGGTTCATAGAATGCGCCACCCTGTGTAAGTTGATAGATGTAGCTAGTTTCATCTTTACCTGCTAGAAATTCGAAGGAAAAGGTTAGTTAATGAGTTAATATGCTGACGAGTTCCTCCTGTTTTTCAGATAAGTAAGCAAATGTTGGACTGGTGTACATAAACTTAAGTTGCAATAGACTAGAAAGCTTAGGCTGGAGCTGTGCAACACGAACACGTTATCCACAAGAATGGTGAACACTTGGGACTCGCTCCTGAACGAGCTTCTGCCACTACTATCAACGAAGTTATTTGGAAATGCGTTGGATCAGCATTTGTCAAGAAGTTTGGTGTTGATCCCCTGTACTACATAGTGATTGGGCTTGGTTCGTCAGCATAAATTAGTCATTAATTTTGTTGCGAAGAAACTTAAAGGGGATAACATACGTTTCGCCTTCGTTTAAACAGAAGAAGTGAAAAGATACTTCACATTTTAGAGGTATATTGTTAATAAGACAATTTCAAACACCTTTGAGAAATCAATTTGAGGCGTTTTATGATAAAATATAGCTTTACTTCGATAAATATTAAATTGCATATTTTAACCTGATTTTTAGAAATCAATGTGAATAATAGATGTTTACTCTGGAAAATTACTTTCGATAAAATAATAAATAAATAAATATGTCAACTGTGAAAATGGCTGGTGAAAGGAGAACGATTATCAAATGATTAGTAATTTCTCTAGTAGTGTAGAACTCGCAAATTGAATTTTCTTCATTTTACTGGTCCTTTAATGTGAAAAAAATTTAATGTGATCAAGAAGCAAAACTCACGCTTTCAATTATTAAAGATTTTTATTCGATATAATTAATTACCAAAACTCCGGACATAAATCTCGATTTGAAACCAATCAAAATAAAACTACTCGTCAAGCAATCTGAGATTCGAAGTCAAAATGAATCCTGAGAGTATTTTGTGTGTAGGCATTAAATAATCTAGATTAGACCTGTGAGATATTGGCGTTTTTTGTACCAAATTTGGAAAAATTTCAAATCTATTTTGACTAATGTCAACGATAATATATTGCAGATTTCAGTTTATGACGACGAAACTTCATTCAATGTCTCACCTGAGAAGAGCACCGATTGACCATTTATTACCAAAATCCTCTATATCTGGATCATCGTTATGAACGAATTCAAAATTTTTCTTATTGACGCTATAATTGGTAAGATGCATGCATTGGGTCTTCAGATACCGTAAACCTGTTTGGTAACGAACTGCTGCGAATCGAACAAGGCCTTCCTCATAAACATATACAACCAATGGCTCATAAGATGTCACAGCAACATAGAGGCGAACATCAAACTTGAATCCGTCCAATAAATAAGGGTGAGTGATGTAGCGTGATACAATTAACGGCTCATCGTAAGGGATCTCTTCAGGATGAGATACGATGAAAATACCTCGTCCTCTATACAATGCAACCGGCTTTACAATAAATGGTCCTTTTTCTTGTAAGTAATTTGACTACAATTCCGAAAATTCATTTGGCAATATGAATGTTTGAGGCAAAAAATCGAAATGTCTAACTCCCCGTAGATATTGCATCATCTGCACATTTTTCGCAAGTTTATCTTTTTTTAGTCAGCTCATATGATCTTGGAAAGTGATTAATTCTTTGAAAATCTGATAGAATGCGCAGCTGACTTGGTTTAACATGACAACCCATCCACAGAATATTGAATTTTCCGCAGAGGTTAACACAATCTTGCAAGTTAAAACCACTACCCTTGCAGTCGCGAGGTCCAGGTTGGAGTCCCGGTGGCGAAATTATTTTCCGTAAATAACTCGTCATCGGATTTAAGACACATCATTTCTTCCAAATAGCGTTGTCTAACTTCTATATCCCTTATCTCAATTTCAATTTTGTCCAAAGCGACAGAAGTTCAAACAAACCACTAGCTGATAATTGCTATTAAAAATAAATAAATAAATAAAATAATTGCCTACTAACAAACTACAAGTAATAGCGGGTGCAATGCTCAAGTAAAGTTTCAGCTCTGATGAGCTGGATCCATTCTTTGATACGTTTCCTAATGACACTCTCACTAATGACTCTCCCCACAATTACTTTTCTCAATCTCTGCAACCATTCGTGCACCGTTTCGCTGAACCAGCAGATGCAAAACTCAACGAAATGGAAATGAAAAGAAAATCAAGGGAGCGGATAAAATGGGAGAGGGAGATTGCTTTGGAAGAAATCAAAATTAAGATAAGAGAGATGAAAGTTAGAAAATCCTATTTGGAAAGAATAATGTCTTCAATCCGATGACGAATAATTTTCAGAAAATAACCCGCGACCTCAGGACACTTCGGCGAAGCACATGACCAATACACCACTAGCTCACTGACGCATTGTCTAAATTAAAAGTAGTTAGACTTTTTATTTCAATGCTACACCCTTTTACGGCCTAGCCAAAATTGGTAGTGGAGATAACGTTTACCATCAAACTACCATTCATAATGTCTGGAGAGGAATGTATTTCAAGCATAGAGGATGATTTTGATGTCAGCGAGGAAAATAAATCTTCCAACCTGAACACAGGGCAAACAGTATCCCTACAACCTGCAAAACTTTTTGATTGGTTGAATTGCTTCAGCCACAACGCCTGTCAGCCTGAACACAGTCTCGTTCAACGGGGTAAACGTTCAGGTTGGAAGATTTAGTTTCCTCGCTGACATCAAAATCATCCTCTATGCTTGAAATACATTCCTCTCCAGACATTATGAATGGTAGTTTGATGCTCTCTTCAGTGCAACGATCTTCAATTTTAAGTATCGTTTAAATACGGGACTGTTGCATATTTGAAATAGTAACAAGTTACCAACAACATTTTTTGGCCGATAAAAACAATTTTCAGTCTTCTTCGATTTTTTCGTGAACAAGAGCAATAAAAATTATATTCTGTTCAAGATTTCTCGCAATATATATCACGGCTGACTTGAAATGACATGGCATGCCCTGAGGGGTTTCATGTCTCAACGTCTCAACAAATGCTTATCACAACGCGCTTTTAATAGTCAATAGTTAATAGTTTTATTGTGGTAATAAAAGCTGATAGCTTGTAAGAAACCACTGGGTGGTGTGTACAGAGGGTCGCACAAAGCGTGCTAAAAAGCATACATGATGAGATAAAAAACGGAGGCAAATAGGCCTTATAGCGGGCCATGTTCGCGTATAGCATACACCTTGATTGGACATTTGTGGCTTTTTATAGGGAGAAGTGTCAGCCCAAGACACATTCCCACCACGTCCTCCAGTGCATGACGGACTTGCGGATGGTTGCTTTGGCGTGAGCAACGTTGATGCTTGCAAGCTGGGGAGAAAAGACTGGAAAAATGTTAGTTATTTATGGATATGTGAGTGGTATGTAGTATAATGGGGTAGAACGGAATGGCGAAAGATAAACAAGTCATTTGAAAGTTGATTGCCAAAGGTGTTTGTCTAGACGTTGCTTAAACGAAGACAGTGACTCAGCACATACCACCTCCGGCGGGAGAGCGTTCCATACACGGCATATGCGAAGGGGTAGGAAATACCGTCGACTGTTCAATCGGCTGTTCTGATGAGCAATCTTGAGATTGTGCCCACGATGAGTACGTCGATTGGATAGAGGCATCAAGGACTTGCAAGGGTGGTGATTCTCTGTGAGAATGCGAAAGGTCAAAAGCAAATCACCGCGGAGGAGTCGGTAGCGGATTGAGAAGAGGCCGCTATACTGCAGCCGTTCTTCGTAGGACATGTTTTGAAGGCCGTTGATAAGCTTTGTTGCTCGCCGTTGTGGCTGTTCGAGGGCGTTCATGTCTTGTTAGAGCCACGGATGCCACGCACTGACTGCATATTCGAGCGAGGGGCGGATGTAGGCGGACAGTAGCTGTGGGAAGAGTCGTCGGTCAAAGCGTCTGAAAAGTTGCCTTAGAAGACCAACACTGTGGTTTGCGGTCCGTGCAGCCTTGTTGCACTGACTGGAGCAACCCAAGTCGTGCTGTACGATGACGCCGAGGTCGCTTACCTGGTCCACACGGCGCAAAAGTTCGTCCTTCCAGTGATAAGCGTAACGAACAGAGTGTCTTATGGTCAGAATGTGGCATTTTTCTGAGTTGAACGGTAAATTGTGTTCTAATGACCACTGATAGAGGCGGTCGAGGTCACGTTGCAGGATTTGATGATCTTCGAAGCTAGATATACGACGCCAAACCTTGAGGTCATCCGCGAAGAGTAAAAATGAGCTTGATAAGATCATGCTGATATCATTGATGAATATAAGGAAGAGAGTGGGTCCGAGTACGGATCCCTGCGGAACCCCACTGGTTACCGGGAAACAGTCTGAATAGGCGTCTTTGACGCGCACACACGATGTGCGATCTTGCAGAAATCGGCTGATCCACGTCAACAAGGGGTCATCGATTCCGTAGTGGCGTAGCTTTTGAATGAGAATAAGGTGATCAACTCTATCAAAGGCTTTCGAAAAATCCAGGTATGCCACGTCAACTGCCACCCGGCAGTCCACGGCTTTCGTCCAATCGTCCCTGGCCAACAGGAGGTTGGATAGGCAGGAGTGTCCTGGCCGGAAACCATGCTGTTCATGAGCAAGGATGTGATTTTCCTCAAGGTGGCGTGTGATGGTGTCAGCTATAATACTTTCCATGACCTTTGAGATCACAGACAGCAGGGTCACCGGGCGGTAATTAGCTGTTAAGGTGCGGTCGCCTCCTTTAAAGACCGGAGTGATCAAGCCTTGTTTCCAAGTTTGTGGGACTTCAGCTGAGTCGAGTGAACGCTGAAAATATAGCGCCAGATCGTTTGAGATATATGCTGCGACTGCAATTAAAGCCTTTGGGTGTATGTTATCTATACCCGGGGAGCTATTCTGTCGCAGGTGGGTCAGTTTGTGGTAGACGGCGTTGCGGCTGAAGACGATTGAGCTCAATGAAGGCACAGGAGACACTGGTGCAAGTATGACTACGGACTTGGGGGCAGCACGAAAGAGGGGAGCGTACTGCGCGCCCAAAGTGCTGGCGACTTCTTCAGGTGACGTGGATAGACCCGAGGGTGTCTTGAGCGAAGGGATACCTGTTTTCACTTTCCTCCGAGCGTTGATCTCCTTGTATAGCAGCTTCGGGTTGTCTAGAAGTCTCAAAGTTAGCTGTTGTTGGTAGAGGAATTGATCATTGCGCTTGAGAGATGTACACTGGTTTCGCAATAATCTGTAGAATACCCAGTTCTCTGAGGTGGGGCATCGAGAGAAAGTATGCCATGCAAGGTTCCGTAGTGCCATCATTTTTTGGTCCGGCTTCTAATTGTCGGTCGGTCGCGTTTTGTTGGTATTGCCTTCATGGTCGATGATAGGTCAAGTAATGTGTGCCATCGTGTAACAAAATAACTCCAAGCAGTATCAAGTTGCGTAGTATGTAGCAAGTCCCACGTGTTCGCGGCAACAAGCTCACGCAGTAGCGTGTAGTTCGTAATCCTCCTAGTAGTGGCGTCCGGTATCCCCTCATAATGAGAGTAGCAGAGGTAGTCAAATATCAGCACGGCATGATCAGCATGACCCAGTGGTGGTTCGATCATCATGTTTTCGACCATCAGTTCTTCGTTGGTGAGTATCAGATCGAGGGTAGACGGGATCTGGTGGCCGCAGAATCGTGTCGGTTCGTTGACATGGCTGTACAATGGATGGGTAGCAATCAATTCTGATAAGTCACGTCCAAACTGATGGCTGGGCGAGCCTGTCGATACACCCGGAGAGTTGAAGTCTCCCATTATGAGGACATGCGTGAAGTGTTGAGAAAGTCCGAGTCGGATGGCAGTCAGCAAAGAAGAGTCTGTATGAGAATCCGCATTTGGAGGGTGGTGGATCACACCCAACAAGGCCACCGTCGCGCTGCAAGAAAACTCTACACCACAAAGTGTCAGGAACAGACAAATCAGGGTTCTCGATCTCTTCACAGCGTAGTGCTTGATTGTAATACAGTAGGACACCTCCACCTCTAGCCTTACGATCAATGCGGAATGACAACATGTTTGGGAGCACTAGTTCAGTATCTAATATGGTTGGGGTCAACCAGGTTTCTGTGATGGCAATGAGATCAAAGTTTTTTGTCGAATGGAGCAGTTTTAATTCGGAGAATTTGTTCATGAATCCTCGGATGTTCGTATAGCAACAGGACAGTGTATGGCGGTTGCGTTGGGCGTCGTGAGGTGTACCACCTAGGAAGCCGATCCGGAAGGGATCGGCTGTGGTAGGTTTTTTGAGGCGGCTGCTTCACGTAATTCCGGTTGTTCGACCTCGGGTGTTGGGTCGGTAATTTTCGTCTCGGGTCTAATCCGATTGGTATCGATAGACGAACGAAGGCGAATTTCTGATGGAGCTTTCCATCGGTTCGCGAACCAACATTCGAGCGCCAACGTGACCATACTTTCCGACTGGAATGTTATTTTCGTAATTCGGGGGGCATTGCCTTTATAGTTCGGTGACTTGGGTAGGCGTTTCAGCGAAGTTGTGAGTGTGGCGGTTATGTCAGATTGTTGCTGTATAAAGCGCCATTGCTCACAGTCGTGGATGTTGTTTTTGGATTCGTCGGCGTCGGAAAGCTCAGGAATGCCGTGTACGTATATACTACGTTTGTCATTATCCTGCTTCCAGTCAAATGACGGCTTTTTCTTGGCTTGCCGTGCTGCCCATGGTAGATCGGCGAAGATGCGGATTGGAGTAGGGGATTTGCGAAGTACGTACGTGGAGAGAAGCACGGTTTCAGCTGCTTCAACGGACTTTAGTGTGACACGCAGAAGTCTGGGTTCTCCTAGGTGAGACGAATTCGGAGGCCTGGACAACCGCACCACGCTATCGGCTTCCGAGGAAACCTGAAGGGTACGACAAATTTGATCCCATTGCGAAACGTCTTCGGATAGACGTTCTTTAAAACACGGCGACTTGGATTCGGGCACGTTTGTGCAGATCACCGTCATTCTACCATCGCGAGAATTCTGCTTAGGGTTTTTCTGTTGGTTAGCAGAAGGACGTGTTGCATCTATCGCTGGGACTAATGGTAGCTTCAAGATATGGGGATCAGTTTGTACACGAGGTGACGCAGCAACGACTTTGGAGTAGCCAAGATTGGTGGCGATCTTGGGGCGGATATCGTCCTTAATAGAATTAGGTGGTGATGAACAGGTCGTAAACTTCGTTTCGAGTAGTTTCACGCGTGCTTCCAGTGAAAAGATGATTTCTTTCTGCTGGTCGAGCAAAGTAAGCAGAGAGCGGATAATCGGTTTTTTGGAACAGTGTACGCAAAACCATGGTAAGTTTGTGCGCTGTCGATGCTCTATTAATTCTAACGTTGATAACCCGGAACAACGCGAGTGGAACCATGTGGAGCAACTACTACACTCAATTCCTTCAGTTACGGCTTTGGAGCAGTCTCCCTCGCCACAAATGTTGGCGTCCAAGTTTGTCAAGGCTGACGTTGGTTTTTTGCTGGATTTATGCTCTACGTTTTTTGAAGGTTGGCTTTTACCTGTTGTCTTACATTCGCCGGATTTTGGAGTAACTTTACCTTTAGAACGGAGGATCGATTTTGATTTACAATCAACCATGATTGACAATAATCGAATAAAGAATAACAAAATCTGTCACGACAAAAAAGATTCAACTTGCGCGCCAGTTAGGTCAAGTTCAATTTGGATTATGATATTATTTTATTCAGTTTATTGCTGATTCAACATAAGTATATTTAAAGTATATTCAGTTTTGCTAATTATAATAGCTTTGTATGTAAACAATGAACATTTGATGTTTGAAATGAAATTATATTTATTTTTCTAAAATAATGTGATCTTCTAGTTTGCACTCAGGCAAATATATAATGGAATTAGCCTTTTTAAAATGCATTACGGATAAATGAATTTCACACATGCTCTTTATACTCACAAGAAATAGTTATTCGAGCAGGCACGGAGGGGCTAGTATTTGCGAAACACGGAAGCAAGTGTGTGGAATTATAAAAGAATACAAAGTTACTGACACTGTTTGCATTTGGATATCAAAATGAACCAAAACGTGTTCCATTTTAAACGCTTGATCAATCGTTAGGCCAGTGGTGTTTCCTGTACTTACTTATGAAACTTTTGCTGCCTTGGTACAGAAAACGGTTGAGGCTCCCAGCCATTATTCTGCAACATTTTGCACTCTATTGAGACTAACATTTACAAAATAATTAATTCGTCAGTCTTGACGCATAAGCGACTGACATCGAGATTAATTCATTGGCTGTAAATTTTAATTTTTACAGAATAAATTCTGATAAATAAAAGGAGCGGAAAGAAGCAAACACTCTTTACAAAATTGCGACTAGCATCTGTGCGCACCGCTGTGTGAATTGCTCAAATATTATTTAAATGGAGAAGTGGTGCTTTTAGATTGGAATGGCGAGATTAATTCACCTAGCTAAGAAAATGCCGTCATTCAGATGCATCTTACCACCTTCCTGTCAGCTTTAATTGTATGATGTCAAGTATTTGAAATTGCATTTTGGCAGCGAAGGTAATCGATCGCGTTTGATCGATAAATATTATTATATACAGAAAAGCGTGGTTTTAGTAAATCTCGTTCATGTTCCACAAACTTACTGACGGTTATAAATAAAAGCACCAAAGTAGTTGACGAATGAACTAGAATTCATGTTTGCTATTTTAGTATGCCGAAAACTCTTGAATGAGTTAATTTCCATCGACAAATACAAATTCTGTGAAATATTGGCTAATGCCAATTTAACATTGTCTGTACTAAAAAATAGTACATTCTCGAGTTATTGAGGCTTTAAGTTGTGCACCGGAATGTTTCGTGTTATGGCTAGTACTTGTGATGGATAAAATCAAATAATCTTCAAAACTGATGCCATTTAAATAGAGCCATAATTAAAAATTGAACTCGGAAAGTTTGCTGATGAAAAGTCATTTGGATGCTTCTAATAAATAGTCAGTTTAATAACACTGAACGTTAAGTTTTAAAAACTGCCGAACGCTGAAAATCGACATGCCATTCTAATAATATTTTACAAATTAAAGGTGAAATTTTGATCTCAAACTAGTTGAAAATGGTTATTTTGCTATTAGTATGGGTCTGCCTAAAGAAAATTATGCATTGTGTGTTCGTTTACAGGCGTGCTTCCATGTTTCCTGGTATGTTGCAAGAGATTTTAAGAAAACTATCGCTTGGAAATTTAAGCCCACCTTGATATATTTTACCATTAGCACAATCATGGGAGGCGTATCGCAAGCTTCAACGTCCAGGTTTTAGAGGCACAACTATCTGATTGTTAGTGCCGAGCAACAAAATTCTCAAATGCTTAACAGTAACTAACGTCAGAAGGATTATTGCAAAATCTTATGCTCCTAACCTGGCAATAAAGAAGAATTCATGGTGCTTTACTAACACAATATATTTATCACATGGAGTGTAAGATGTACATTGAATTTATTTTATTGACAACTAACTGTTTAAATCTGCTGGTATTTTTTGTATATTTGCACTATTTTTTTTACCAAACTACTTGAATTAATTCGTTCTTGAGCTTATATTTGTGTATCTTTATTTGGCCGTTTGCGCGCTATTTGAAGTTGCGATCACTCGTGGTCTTTGTTGCTGTTGAACATTGCTGTTTTTGGATTCAGTACGAAGCGGAATAATTGAGGTTCGCTATTTTTATTGTATAATTATTTTGCTTCAATAGTACCGTACTCATCTCACGTATTGTGTTGTCAATATATTGGTGGGTTTGGACGCGAAACTCAACCATTGGATAGACACATTGGTGTTTATATCGTGACTGAAATCTTTGACGTTGAACTCGATTTTCCCCGGACCGAATTGTCGGTTTCAGAACTCAATTTGCTTTGTTTGGAACATTGGGACAGTACTCAAATTGGCAGTACTCAATTTGTTTCGTTTGGAACATTGGGACAGTACTCAAATTGATAGTGCTCAAATTGCTTCGTTTCGAACAATGGAAAAAAATGGAGAACAAGTGGTCAAAGATCCATCCAAGAAACAATGAAAAGGACCTGTTTGACGGGCAAGTCGTTGTTTCTTCATTGGTTGATAACATGTCATGCTCTGGTTCGGTAGTTAGTTCTAGCTCTCATAATCTTAGGGCTCAGTTTTTGTTGGCACAATAAGCGGAAGAACAGATGCGTCAAGAGGCTGAGTTAGAACTGTTGATAGCTGCGAATGCTACTCGAATTGCACGAGTAGGATTTGAATTGTCTATGATGAATGAGTCTATGCAACTTCCTGAAATGGTTGAGCATTTGACGAAAAAAGACGGCCTCACTTCACCTAATCATTTAAAGGATCTTCTTTCAAATGATGGTCCCGATACCACAGTTGGCCTGCTTATTGGAGCGGATGTGTTACAAGCGTATCGTGGGACTAAACAGATAGATGGCAATTTTGAAGTGTGTCTACCTTGGAAAACAGATTTCCATAGAATCTTCCGCAACCGTAAACAAGCAAAGTCACGTTTACAGAGTCTGCGTTCTAGGTTTCTGCGAAATCCTGAGTTACTCCATAAATATGCAAGCGTGATGGAACCACTCGATCTATGAAGCGCAAACGTGCTCACGTTGTTCGGCCTCAGTTACATGCAATCTATGATGCATTGGAACTTAGGTATGAAGCCGCGATTCACATTCGATTTAGTTCTAAGTCAGATCTCTCATATTGTTGCCTACTCTGCCCAAAGTCGCGAGTTGAGCTTGTCAAGCCTGCTACTATTTCGTGTCTGGAATTAGCAGCCGCTAAGCTGGTAGTATCACTTACTACCGTACTCAAGGAAGAAATTCATTTCGAATTAGATCAAACATGCTTTTGGACTGATTTGACGGTACCGGAAGAAAATACATCATCGAACGTGGATGCTGTTATCGGAACTGGTTTTGTCACGTAAAGGGACCAGGCCAGCTAGATTGGTTGTGGTAAGGCATGGAAAACGTCTGGCTTCTAACCAATCTGGCTGAAATTGCCGGTGAATTTTGTCACATGTGTGAGGCATGGAGAACGTCTTGTGTATCGTGACATTATCTCACTTTGTTCTTAGATAATAACGTCTGGTTGCCATTATGATATAATCAGCGATTGGTAAAGATATAGGGTAGGATAGCAGAGCATGTACGTTGTCAGCTTTTGAGAAATCCGGCGCGGATTTCGGGGGGCGGTGTAAGATGTACATTGAATTTATTTTATTGACAACTAACTGTTTAAATCTGCTGGCATTTCTTGTATATATTTACCATTTTTGTTTTACCAAACTACTTGAATTTATTCGTTGTTGAGCTTATATTTGTGTATCTTTATTTGGCCGTTTGTGCGCTATTTGAAGTTGCGATCACTCGTGGTCTTTGTTGCTGTTGAACATTGCTGTTTTTGGATTCAGTACGAAGCGGAATAATTGAGGTTCGCTATTATTAATGTATAAGTATTTTGCTTCAATAGTACCGTACTCATCTCACGTATTGTGTTGTCAATATATTGGTGGGTTTGGACGCGAAACTCAACCATTGGATAGACACATTGGTGTTTATATCGTGACTGAAATCTTTGACGTTGAACTCGATTTTACCCGGACCGAATTGTCGGTTTCATGGAGTATTAATTGAACTTTTAATCATATACAGCAATTTTCGAAAAAACAGCCTATCGGTGACAATACATTTCGCCTCCCAAGGTCGCGCTTGGTTTGAAAACGGTACGTAATTGCCAAATATTTCGTAATTACGATTATTCTCGATTATTCGTTAGCAGCAGTTCTTTTCGCCACAAAAGATGTCAAATTGCCACATGGCGCTCGCCGGATTGAAGCCAACCTTCGGCCCAAATCTACCATATCGCAATAAGTGCTCGCTGGAGAGGTTGCATTGAGGACTGCCGCTCCTTTTGGAATACCTGCATAGATTCAGATCATGCTCTTGTGCGATGTAGGTTCTCATTAAAGTTCTCCGGTACGAAACCTTCGAATGGGAAACGCATTGTGGTCGATAAATTCTCTCTGCCTGCAGTTCAAGACATTTATAGGACCACCTTGTGTAACTCACTCCCAGTTGCTCAGTGTGCAACTGCCGATGAAAGGTGGAACAAAATAGTAGGATTTATGCGAGCCGCTGCAACAACAGCCTGTGAGACTACACAACCAACCCAAAAGTCCCACTGGATATCACAGCGCTCTATCGAAATTCTTCACCAGCGACGCCAAATACCTCATGGTCCTGGACACAACTCAGAGCGTAGACGCGTGAGGAATGAACTTAAACGGAGCTTAAGACAGAGAAAGGTGGTGGCTAAATAAGGTAGAAGAAATGGAAATAGCAAATAATGCGGGTAACGTGCGAAAACTCTTCCAACTTATTCGATCGACTGGGACTACGAAAAAAGGAGTGAGTGAGACTATCGCTGAAATAGACGGTACTCTTATCACTAATAAAAATCGGCGCCTCTCACGTCGGGCCGAACATTTCGAAGAACAATTCAGCTGGTCGCCTGCAACAGAATCTTTCCCTCATATGAAGCAGTGTGATCCTTGGTCTGTTAGCGTAGATCCCCCTAATGATTTAGAAATTAAAGAATGTATCGAATCCCTGAAACGATTCAAAGCTGCTGTGCCTCAGCTGCACAACGAGCTAGAGGAGAACTCTTTAGGCTCAAATCCCTTCTGGCATGTAGAACACCGGAAGTGTTTATTCCTTTATATACGGCGATTGTCAGGCCGCATTTAGAATACTGCGTGCAAGCCTGGAGCCCATTCTTTCATAAAGACATATTACTATTAGAAAGAGTCCAACGTCTGGTTACCAAAATGGTTCAAGGTATGCTTGTGAAACTCTACGAAGTACGTTTAATTTCTTTAGGTATCTTCTCCCTTCGGCGTCGGCGTCTACGGGGTGACCTAATAGAAACATTCTAAATTCTTAAAGGCTTAGGCGACAAGGGTTGTCAAAACCTGTTCTCTCAAGCGATCAACCCTTGAACTAGAGGACATACAATAAAGCTCGGAAAAACTACAGCGGTCTGAATCTCAGGCAACACTTCTTAAGTGAAAGAGTGGTAAGCTTCGAGAACTAGCTGTCTGAGGAACTAATCGCTTGCACATTAGTAGGTGCATTCAAATAAGGTTTAGATGCCTTGTGGCATTAGCTTTTCCCAGACATTTTCCAGGAATATGCATGTCGCCTGTCGACAAAATTGGCTTTTTTGGTTCATTTTAAATTTATACGGTCTTTACCATGATTGGAAAAACAAAAATCCTGTTACGTAATTCCTCGTTTTAAATGTCCTGTTTTAAATGTACGCACCAATTTTCCATAGCTAACCTCTCATCGTCTTGGTGAAGAGAAACCCTTTCCGTTTTTCTCAGTCGCAGCTACAAATTCTGGGACCGAAGGACGGCCTGGAAAATAATGAATGTACCATCGCATACGACGAGGATACCAGAGAAGAATGCACCAACTTTCACAGTGGTGGGCGCTCCTTTGAAGCTCTTCACGACAGAAATTCTGAACGCTCGATTGGCTTATCAGCCATTTACAGTCCTGTGCCAACTAAACTGAACTAAACTATAAGGTTTATGTTACACACCGTTGGCTCCGATGGATATGTAGTGAGTGCCGTGGGCAGCTAAAGAAGCATTTTCTGAGAAGTCTAAAACTGCTAGTCCTCAGCATAACATCAAAGCTTCTAAGGTTAATATGAATAGATCATTTGCTGAAGTTGTGCGTATGACTATCACCGCTAGCCCCGTAGTACAAAAAATATATTCTGATGAAATAACGGTGAGGAAATCTCCCATGCCTAAAAAGCCAGGTAAAAGTAATAAAAAGGTTAAGGCACCGGATCAAGCGGTTATATCAGAGGTCATTTCACAAACCCGGTCTTCAAAGCATTCGAAGTCTATTAAAGGTAGGATCAAGACACAGGCAGGACGTAAAGCGGTAGCCAGTAGAAAATTTTAATCTCAGTCAAATTTAATTGCTACTGTCATTTCGAGCCTTGATAAATTATCCAAGCATCTGGAGCAGCATGAATCTGCTCATCAGGGAATACGGGATAAATCCATAACATCCCGGTGATTAATCAGGATGAACCCTATATACACGAAGCCGAAACGCGTATGTAACTCGACCGGAGTTGTTCAAGAAATCTGCTCCGTAATGCTGGTATACGTCCAGATACGCCACTAAAGCGTGTTCATCGTGCTGGCGTGTGGAAGTGCGCCAAAAATAAGTCGTCACTCTCCAAGACCATTTTTAGTTGATTTTCTTTTGCAATCGGGTCGTGATCAGTTCTTAGCAAGTTAAATTGTCTTTAATGATACAAACAAAGGGAAACACGTTGTTGTGCCCGACGACAAGAGGGAAACCAAAGGCTAAAGAATTCACCTCATGATGTAACTTATAACAGAATGCGCTGTTCTTCAGAAAAGGATGGTTCTTTATCAACTATAGAAATCACGGACGGGTCTGTGGATTGAAACGTCGGTCATCGTATTGACCATGAAATCCCACAGCTCGTGATTAGCGACCTTTAATGTACAGTAGATCTTCAGGACGCGCAAGGCGATTCGACACTATTAAGCAGCACATCAAAAACATGCCGACTCCTCCGTTATTACGCCCGATAATCAAACAGGACTAAGTAAGAATATATCACCTATTCACCGTCGCCACTGTGATATGTATTTTCGCTCGGAAATCTGTACTAACATAAATGAGAATACCACCACCACGAGTGTGGTTGCGGTCCCAACGAAACATAAAATAGTTAGCTAGTTAGAATGAAACGTTGGGAACATCATTAGTTGTCATGGTTCCTGTTACTAGAACTATTTCGTGAGGGTTTGAGAGCAAGAAATGTTGAAGGGCAGGGAGCTTAGAAATAATTGACTGAGAATTAAGTAAGAGAATATTTCACATATGTAAAAAGAACGATTTACACGAGTTATTTGAAATTGATGAAGCTAATATGGGTAAGGGTTTTGGTAAAGTTATGGAAAATTTTCCATTGGGCCATACATGTTATGAAATGGGTTTATGTAAGCACTAAACTGGTTCCCATTCATGAGGGGACGCTGATCTAGGAGACCTGGAGCGTATTGAAGCAGAGTAGTGTAGGGTCTTGAAGGAGGATTTTAATAGGGCTGTTTGGGATAAAATGGACTTTGCAGGGGGATAAGTGGATTAAGTAGGTCTGTATGAATCCGCGTCGATGTCTAGAAAATTCCTCTTTCGGTGTAAGATGAACATTGAATTTATTTTATTGACAACTAACTGTTTAAATCTGCTGGTATTTTTGTATATTTTTACCATTTTTGTTTTACCGAACTACTTGAATTTATTCGTTCTTGAGCTTATATTTTGTATCTTTATTTGGCCGTTTGCGCGCTATTTGAAGTTGCGATCACTCGTGGTCATTGTTGCTGTTGAATATTGTTGTTTTTGGATTCAGTACGAAGCGGAATAATTGAGGTTTGCTATTTTCATTGTATAATTATTTTGCTTCAATAGTACCGTACTCATCTCACGTATTGTCTTGTCAATATTTTGGTGGGCTTGGACGCGTGACTCAACCGTTGGATAAACACATTGGTGTTTATATCGCGACTGAAATCTTTGACGTTGAACTCGATTTTCCCCGGACCGTATTGGCGGTTACAGTACTCAATTGCTTCGTTTGGAACATTGGGACGGTACTCAAATTGACAGTACTCAATTGCTTCGTTTGGAACATTGGGACGGTACTCAAATTGACAGTACTCAATTGCTTCGTTTGGAACATTGGGACGGTACTCAAATTGACAGTACTCAATTGCTTCGTTTGGAACATTGGGACGGTACTCAAGTTGACAGTACTCAACGTTGGAATTCGGTTTGGACCTTATTTGTCTCAATTGGAGAAAATACAGTACTCAACGTCGAATTCGCTGACGTCAATATGCCTGTTACACGCAGTTTTGTCGCAAAGAACAAATCTTCCCAACAGTTGGTCGATAATGGAACAGAAGACATCGCAGGTGAGCGCATTCATTGTTCTGTTGTGGGCTCTCGTGGTAGCTTAAGGAGTTCAAAGATTGAGTCAAATTTCCTTGTTCGTAAGGCTAAAATGCGCCTTGAACTCATAAAACTGTCGCTCGAAACAATCAAAATGAAGCACAAACTGGAAGTGCTTGAGGCGGAACAGGAGGTTAAAATGGCTAAGATTGCTGCATCGGCAAGTCGTCTTGCGCATCGTGAGCATCAAAAGGAAAAAGTAGCTGACTACCCTCGTTCGGAGGTAGAAGATTCTGTCTGTAATAAAAAGCCCGGCAGTGTACCGAGATCTGACCTTCCGAAGATAGAATTGATATCTTTTGATGGTTCAGCTAGCACCTACGGGAAATTTTGTCGTCAGTTCGAGACCTATGTGGAGTCTAGAACTCTTGATGACGGACAAAAGTTCCTATGTTTGCTAAATTATTGCCGAGGTATAGCAAAAGAATCTATTGAAGAGTGTGTCATGCTGCCACCTGAACGTGCGTATAAGCGGGCGAGATCAATCCTTAAGGACCGCTTCGGGCAATCGCATACAATAGCAAAGCCTGTTAGTCTCGTCAAGTGTCAAGAAATTGTTTCTGCTGGTGTAATGTTGAAGGATATTGTCCTTTGTGTTGTCGATGGTGATCAGGAAGCTGAGTTACCTGACACTGAATTAGCTCAGTCGAATTTTGTGACTGAATTTTCCGACACTAATTCGGATCAGATGGAGATTAAGCCTGGCCCACCTGACACCAAATCAGCCCACATGAAAAGTAGGCCTGGTTCACATGACACTGAATTAGTTCAGTCGGATTTTGTGACTGAATTTTCCGACACTAATTCGGATCAGATGGAGATTAAGCCTGGCCCACCTGACACCAAATCAGCCCACATGAAAAGTAGGCCTGGTTCACATGACACTGAATCAGCTTTAATTGGGGCAACGTATGGTCAGCACGACAATCCGTATGATTGGCGTAAACCTTTCGGTTGTATACCTGATGAACCATTTACGTTTGGGAACTCGGATACAATATTTTGTAATTTAGGCTTGTTTAGATGGCGCAAAATGTCGCTGTTGGAGGATGCAATACATAAGGCTCGTTTGGGTAGGATATCATTCATGAGCTTATTGTAGGGCGCTGGCAGAACCGGAGGACGTGGTGGGTCTTTGTCTAGCAAACATTTTCCTATAAAAAGCCACAGGTGTCCAGTGATGGTGATGCGACGTGGCGTGTGTGACTCGCCACTAAATAAAGTCACTTGCTTTATTCTACTGTACCTGGGTGTCGGGCCCGGGGGCTGGTGCTTAAGGTGGGAGGCGGGTTTTCGGATCTGCTGACCCCAGAAGTACCACCAAGCATTCAGTCTGCCGGTTGCACGCGAAGACGAACGTTGAAGGCAAATGTTATTAGGTGGGAGGCGGGTCTTCGGGTCTGCCAACTCCAGAAATACCACCAAACATTTGATCGTCGAGTCGCTGTCATTGGTTGCGCAGGTACACGGTTCGGGTAGCCAGGTAGAGGAGAGCCCCGCAGTTCATTGTTTGTGTCTCTACTTGCTTTTCAGATTTTGAGGAATTTTGGTGGGCGGTGTATGAATCCGCGTCGATGTCTAGAAAATTCCTCTTTCGGTGTAAGATGAACATTGAATTTATTTTATTGACAACTAACTGTTTAAATCTGCTGGTATTTTTGTATATTTTTACCATTTTTGTTTTACCGAACTACTTGAATTTATTCGTTCTTGAGCTTATATTTTGTATCTTTATTTGGCCGTTTGCGCGCTATTTGAAGTTGCGATCACTCGTGGTCATTGTTGCTGTTGAATATTGTTGTTTTTGGATTCAGTACGAAGCGGAATAATTGAGGTTTGCTATTTTCATTGTATAATTATTTTGCTTCAATAGTACCGTACTCATCTCACGTATTGTCTTGTCAATATTTTGGTGGGCTTGGACGCGTGACTCAACCGTTGGATAAACACATTGGTGTTTATATCGCGACTGAAATCTTTGACGTTGAACTCGATTTTCCCCGGACCGTATTGGCGGTTACAAGGCCAGATATAACCAGTAAAAAACGAAGCGCGGGTGTTCGAAATTTGGCAAGTCATTATTCTCGTCATCACAATTTACGAATTTTATTCTGGATCAGTATGTCGCATTACAAACATTCGAAATCGTCAAGAACAGCATACCGTACTACATCTCAATTAAAAAAATGTTCGGTTGTTCTGGACGAAAATATTTCTACGGTTCTGACCACGGTACAGAACCTAGAAAACAAGATCGATTCCGTCACGGCTAAGCTGTCCACGGTCTCGAAAATTTGCAATATCTTAGAGCCTCTTACCTTCCTACTTGACCCCAGTTGTGTATTTGACTCAGATTTACTTCAACGCACAGGTCGATTTATAGAGTCGCTATCCTCAGAAATTAAGCAGCGTCGAAGCCATGCCAAAAACCTTATTCTTCTTAACGTGGCTGACAGATATCCTTTAGTCGATCTTAAAAAGATATTTCTGTCGCGATATGGCTTCCCCATAGACTCAGCATCTTTTACTAGACTCAGAAAACCTCCCAATCGTAGTAATGCACCGATTCTAATAAAATTTGCCGACGAAAATTATGCGTCGCACATAATTCATAACCAACTAGTATTAAAACTTTTACCCCCAATTTTCTAATGTGTTGATCAAACCTGACAACACACCTTTACAACGAAAGTGCCTTCGCAAGGTTTCTAAAGTTGTAAAACGCTCAACTGATATCGACAACCTTATAGACTTGGATGTTGTTGATAATTCCGCATCAGCTACTGCACCTGTAACTCAAACTCAAACTTCTGATGTTACTCCTATCTCAAGTACCACCACCCCAACAGCTAATTCTAATTTAAACATTGATGACGCAATGTTAACACCTGGCCCTAATAGCCATGTCCCCACTAAGGAAACCGTCATCGCAGCTTCGCAGCCCTCAGCTCGACCAATAATTAAAGCCACAAAAAAAGTCGTGCTCCCTGTCTTCAAATCAAATTCACCCTTACTACGTGGTGGACCGCGCATCATTAGGAACCATACGATCGGGCGTAATTTTGATGGAAATAATCCATCTAATGGCTCATGTAATTATCACCCCGTACATAGACGGTTCCCGGTTATACCTGGCCCACTTAATCCACTTATCCTCCCGCAAAGTCCCTTTTATCCCAAGCAGCCCTATTACTATCCTCCTCCAAGACCCTACACTTCTCCACTCCAATACGCTCCACGTCTTCTAGATCAGCGTCCCCTCATGAATGGGAACCCGTTTAGTGCTTACACAAACCCATTTCAAAACATGTATGGCTCAATAGAAAATTTTCCTTTCCTTTACCACAACCCTTACCCATATTAGCTCCGACAATTTCAAACAACTCGTGTAAATCGTTTTCTATTACGCATGTTAAATATCCTAAAATTCGCCTTCTGTTACTTAATGCTCGGTCAATTATTTCTAAGCTCCCTGCCCTTCAACATTTCTTGCTCTCAAACCCACACGAAATAGTTCTTATAACAGAAACGTGGACAACTAATGACGTTCCCAACGTTTCACTTGAACTAGCCAACTATTTTATGTTTCGTAGGGACCGCAACCACACTCGTGGTGGTGGTATTCTTATTTATGTTAGTACAGATCTCCAAGCAGAAATACATAGCTCTCGTATATTAGATGATCTAGACGACTCAATTTGGATCTCCTTACCTTCTCTTGATGCTCTCCTAGGATGCATTTACAACCCGCCATCTCCATCCACACTCACTGTTGATAAGCTTATAAATGTTTTTACTGAGGCGTCCATTTCCCCCTTCAATAATAAGATTATTGCTGGAGACTTCAACATGCCACACGCCTGCTGGAATTCCCCGCATTCTTCAAATAAATTTTCATCCTTCTCCAAAACGATTCATCTTTTAGGTTTCACACAATCTGTGAAGAAGCCTACGAGGCTGTCCAGCGTTTTAGATTTGATTTTTACTTTAGGCACTGATCCCACCAACGTTGAAATCTTAACTTCACTACCCGGTTGCGACCATAATATGATAACTTGCGTTTTGCGTCTTTCGCAAAAACCAGCACATATACGCAAAGATGAGAAAGTTCATATCAATTGGACGAAGTTTTCGAATATTCTTAGAACCTACGACTGGACAGAATTCTTTCTTTCCTCAAACTTTGAGCGCATCTCTTCGATTTTTCATGATAACATCTCAACATGCATTCGAAGTTCGTCTTCCTCTCATATTAGGAAGCGTAAGCGGGACCCAATAAACCTTATGGAGAAAAAGATAGCTCGACTTTCTGCTTCTGTGAACCATAAGTTAGATTTATTTTCGGTTATGCGCAGACACGAACTTTGTAACTCTCTTTCAAATGTTAAGATTCGTCTTCTAGAACGCCAAGAAAGAAAGGCTTTAAACAGTGATTCAATGACGAAATCATTAAATTACCTTTCGAAGACCAGGTGTATCCGGTCAACACATGATATTCCATCCATAATGTACCACGAAGATGATAAAGAAATAGTCACTTCTGATGCGGTCACAATAAGTCAGGCTTTCTCTTTATTCTTCAGCAGCTCGTTCAATAACAACGCTTACCATCCACCAGCAAACAATAGCACTCCCTTAAATACTATTGACTCCTTTACTTTTTCTGTACAAGAAGTAAAAGACATTTCTCGTCGAAGTAAAATCTCTTATAAGCCTGATGATGTAGGTTTTATTTCAGCCATCTTACACAACGATAATGAAGACTTTCCTTTACTCTTATTAAATCTTTTCAATATTTCTCTCAAATGTGGAATTTTTCCAACTCATTGGAAACACTCTGTTATTATCCCACGTTTAAAATCTGGTAATTCGAACCTCGTTACGAATTATCGCCCTATTAATCATACTCCTATTCTGTCTAGGTTATTTGAAAGGTTAATCAAAAATTCTTTGTTGGGCTACCTTGGTCCAGATGCGTTCTCTCCAGTCCAACATGGATTCCTTAGCCAAAAGTCTTGTGTAACCTGCCAATTAGAATACTTAGATCTCATAACGGCTTCTCTTGACCAAGGACTAGCAGTGATTGTTGTATTCTTGGACATAAGCAAAGCTTTCGATCGGGTTCCTCATACGCTACTCCTTTTGAAGCTATCATGTTTAGGTATTCATGGGCCTTTATTGAGCTGGTTCCGTTCTTTTCTATCTGATCGCACCTTTTCGGTTCACGTTAATGGAGTTACCTCAACTAATCAGCCAATTCCAAGTGGCGTAATTCAAGGCAGCGTTCTAGGTCCACTTCTTTTTCTTATCTATGTTAATGATCTACAAAATGTTGTAGATCACTCTAAGCTATTCATCTTCGCGGATGACATAAAAGTCGTCATAACATCTCCTCCTGGTGAAGTGTCACAGGCCCTGATATCCCTTAACCGTGATCTTGCCTCTCTATCTAGCTGGGGCTCACAATGGGGATTAGAATTTTCTGCTTCTAAGACACAATATATGGGATTACGTTGTTCAATCCCTTCTAACACACTCACGATAAATGGCTCAACCATCACACCTTCTGCAGAAATTAAGGACCTTGGATTTAGATACTCCTCTTCTCTCAATTTTAATGAACAAGCCAGACACCTCATTGCGAGAGCAAGACAAAACTTTAGCCTAATTAACCATAAATTCCTCTTACGCGAGAGTAAAATAGCACTATATAAGATGAAGGTCCTACCAATTCTCGATTATTGTAATATTATCTATTCTCACATGGGTAGGCGTGATTGTTTTCTCTTAGAGAGACTTCAACGTACTTTCAGCAAAATAACTTTGGGCTATTCAAACCCCTTGCCTTATCTTGAAAGGTGTAATTTGCTGAATGTCGAACCACTATGGCTACGCAGAATTCGTCTGAATCTGCTTCTTTTCTTTCGAATCATTACCCAGCAACGAATTAAGCTTCAGTCTGGCATGCGCTTTCACGATTATATCCGATATGATCTGCGCAATCGAACAAGGCTGTTGAATATCCCTATGTCTCGCACTAAAGTTAGACGTAACTTCTTCTTAGTTAGATATGCACAACTTTGGAATTCCCTTCCTCTTCATTTCCGTATGTGCACATCTACAGGAAAATTTAAAACGCTTGTAGAAACCCTTACCGTTCACTCACTTTCCCGAATCCTTAAGATAAACTCTTCCCTAGACATTCTATACTCTCATGGGATCCCAGGTTTCTAATTCCACATCTTTCTCCACATTTTAGTTTATCATGATGTCCTATTGTATTCTTTGGATAACTGGCCAGTCAAGTGTCAGGTTGTCCGACCTTAAATATGTTTTTAGACATCTTCATCGTAACCGTGCGTTTTATGATCATTTTTACCATATGACTATATCCTCAACCGTTATCTGCTTACATTAAACCCATTTATGCATAAAAACATGTTTTTACATAACGTATTTATTATAAAAACAAAAAAAGAAAAAAAACGCTAAAAATGCCAAAAATATTGTCTTTTTTGTGATCTTTTTTATCGTTTATAATAAATGTAAAATTTCACAATGATAACCTCTCACCATGATGGTGAAGAGAATATTTTCAATCGTGTTCCAGTGTCTCCGACTCCGAAACCAACTCCGATACTGGTCCTTGCATCTTCCGCGTAAAACTGATTCTTCTACATGAACCGAAATCCATACTGGCGAATAGTTTTGGTTTCCCTGATTTGACAATTCTTCGACTTTCCTGGATCGTACAACCGGCCCAAACCTCATGCAATTTAAACCACAATCTCCTCTTTCCCCTCCATTTTCTAATTTTTTTCAATTTAACTTCGGATTTTTATGTGCTTTTTTTCAATCACACCCACCAACATTCCGAAGAAGTCATTTATATATATATATAAAGGAACTTTCTTTATTTCGAAAATTTATTTTTACTGTGACAATTATATCTTCACACGCACTATTTCCTCCATAATTTTTTCCGTTATTTTCTTTTCTTTCAATCCCTGCTCCAGAATTAATCGCATCCCCTTCATTTGATTATTTCGATGCAATCTAGATGAAACTTTATTACTGTGTGACATTGCGCGAAAAAAGTTAACTTTCTTACCCTTGTAAATTTACCATCCTTTATTAATCAGCAAAATGTTCAAAAATTCCGCTTGATAAGGTCATTTTACAATTTATTTATTTTGTACACATTGATAACCTGATCATGTTTTGCATGCCTTGGTTTACCAAGAATATAGTATTATTATTATTATTATTATAACCGTCTATGTACGGGGTGGTAATTACATAAAACTTAAGATGGATTATTTCCAGCAACATTTCACCCGACCGTATGCTTCCTATCGATGCGCGGTCCACCAAGTAGCTTGGGTGAATTTGATTTGAAGACAGGGAGCACAACTTTTTTGTGGTTTTAATTATAGGTCGAGCTGAGGGCTGCAAACCTGCGGTGACGGTTACATCAGTAAGGCTATTAGGGCCAGATGTTAATATTGCGGCATCAATGTTCAACTTTGAATTAGCTGTTAGGGTGGTGGTATATGAGATAGTAATATTATCAGAAGTTTGAGTTTCTGATGCAGAAGCCGATGCGGAGTTATCAACAACATCCAGGTCTATGAGGTTGGCCATATCCGTGGAGTGTTCCACAACTTTAGAAACCATGCAAAGGCACTTTCGTTGTAAAGGTGTGTTGTCAGGCTTAATCAACACATTACAAAATTGTGGTAAAAGTTTTAATACTTGTTAGTTGTTAATTATATGCGATGCATAATTTTCGTCGGTAAATTTTATTTAAATAGGTGCATTACTAAGATTGGGAGGTTTTCTGAGTCTAGTAACAGATGCATAGTCTAGGGGGAATCCATATCGCGACAAAAATATCTTTTTAAGCTCGACTAAAGGATATCTGTCAGCCACATTAAGAAGAATAAGATTTTGGCACGGCTTTCACGCTGCTTAATTTCTGAGGTCAGCGACTCTATAAATCGACCAGTGCGTTAAAGTAAATCAAAGTCTAATACACAACTAAGGCCAAGTACAGTGGTAAGAGGCTCTGAAATATTGCAAATTTTCGAAACCATGGACAGCTTAGTCGTGACGAAATCGATCTTGTTTTCTAGGTTCTGTACTGTGGACAGGACCGTAGACATATTTTCTTCAAGCATTACCGAACATTTTTTCAATTGAGATGTAGTACGGTATGCTGTTCTTCACGATTTCGAATGTTTGTAATGCGACATAATGATCCAAAATGAAATACGAAAAGTGTGATGACGAGAATAATGACTTGCCAAATTTCGAACACCTGCTCTCCAAAAAGATTTTATAGCTACGCTGAATCGAAAGGCAAAACCAGGGAAAGCATTGGAGATTTGAATCTGGAGGACGGAAAGGTGACTGCCTTCTCCAGGTTCTTCCGTGGCGTTGAGAGACGTGATAATTCCTTGAATGCTCAGTCTAGGTCGTTCAATCTACTACCTGATGCTGCTACACTAGATGAGTTGTCCTTCATTATATCCGAGGTGTATGAAGCACTTACCCCTGTTCCAGTCAACGAAGCTGAGGGACCAGTTGGTTTCCACTCGATTGTGCTAAATAATAAATAAATAAATAAATACATTTTATTCTTGGAAATCCAAGGCATGTTAAACATGATCAAAAATTTCCAAAAGCTTTGTACAATCAAATTATAGTATGCACATTTGCGAAAACAATTTGTTCAAGGTCATTTGTTTCAGAAACTTTATGCAAGCACTTCATGCTTCAACCTGGGAGTGGTTCCTAATGAGCGGAGAAAAGCCATAATCATACCAATACAAAAGGGTGGTTGCAGGTCAGCTCTTGGTAACTATAGACTTGTCAGCCTGACTAGCATCGTCTCGAAGGTATTTAAAAATCTGCTGCGTGACGAAATCTGTCAGCATCTTTGTCGGTATTTTCTACTGAGTGTAACTCAGCATGGATTACTTAAGAGTAGAAGATACCCTAGTGCATGACCTTCAACGTGTCATAAACTGGTCATACCAGTGGGACCTCCCACTGAACCTTGATAAGAGCCAACTCTCGTCAGCACTGGTTGATAAGATTTCAGTCCAGGTGTCGGGAAATTCTCTCACTGTTAACGCCACATGGTGTGTTAAGGATTTAGGAGTAGTAGTTAGAACTCCTAAATCGACCAGCACCTACTTCAGTCACTGACATCCCACCTGCAGCAAATTTGCTAGACGTAAGCACCGACCCCCCGGTCGAAATGAAATCCTCTTTGCCTTAAAATCGCTAAAGAATGGCAAAGCACCAGGCCCAGATGGGATCCCACCAGAAGCTCTGAAGGCTGATTTGGACACCTCGGCTGATATGTTACTTCCTCTGCTGCAGAAAATCTGGTCAGAAAGACGGGTCCCAAATGATTGGAAGAGAGGTCATTTGGTCAAACTTCCTAAGAAAGGGGATCTGAGGCTATGCAAAAACTGGCGAGGTATCATGCTGCTCTCAGTCCCTAGTAAAGTACTTACACGCATCATCCTTATGCGTTTGCGCGACGCTATCGACCAAGTGTTACGGCCAGAGCAATCAGGCTTCAGAAAACAAAAGTCTGGTATCGACCAAATTGCGACCCTCCGCATAATAATTGAACAAAGCATTGAATGGCAATCGCCTCTTTGCCTCAACTTCATAGATTTTGAGAAAGCCTTCGACAGTGTGGACCGCGAATTCATATGGAAGCTTTTGCCACACTATGGGGTCCCACCGCTGTACATGGACCTCATAAAGCAGCTGTATGAAGGTGCCTCCTGTCAGGTAATTCACAACGGAAGACTGACCGATCCATTTGCAGTTGAGACTGGCGTTCGCCAGGGATGCCTGTTGTCCCCAATGATTTTTCTGTTGGTAATAGACTGGATAATGAAACAGACAGTAAAAGGTGAGAGGAATGGTATCGATTGGAAGGAATCCGAGCATTTGGAGGATCTGGAATACGCTGATGATGTCTGCTTGATATCACGTGACCCCCAACGTCTTCAGAGAAAGACCGATAGACTAGCACACTTTGCTTCATATGCAGGACTACGCGTGAATACCGAAAAAACAGAAGTCCTCCGTGTGCTAACTGATGAGCACCCATCAATCACCATCAATGGTAAAGCAGTCAAAGACGTCACGCAATTCGTCTACCTCGGCAGCATTGTTTCAATAAGTGGTGGCACGGACGAAGACATAGTCGCCAGAATCGGCAAAGCAAGATACGCGTTCATAGCTTTGAAACCCATTTGGGAGTCGAAGGTTCTATCAAAACGCACGAAACTCCGTATATTCAGAAGCAACGTCAAATCCGTGCTACTCTATGGATCGGAAACCTGGCGAGTGACAGCAAAGTCTTCTGGCCGCTTGCAATCATTCCACAATAATTGCCTTCGTCGAATTATTGGGGTAAAATGGCCAGAAAAGATCAGGAATCAAGACCTGTGGCAGATTGCTGCTGAGGACCCGATCGCCCAGCAGATCAGTAGAAGAAAGTGGAGATGGGTTGGGCACACCTTGCGGAAACCTTATGATGACATCACGCGTCATGCTCTGGTATGGAACCCAATCGGGAAGAGACGGGTCGGACGCCCAAGGCTATCTTGGAAGCGCTCGTGTGAAGAGGAAATCCGCAAGTGTGGACTTAACTGGAACGACATCAAACTGGCTGCTATGGACAGACCAAAGTGGAGACAAGTTGCCGAGGCCCTATGTTCCTCCAGGAACTCAAGGGATTAAGTCAAGTCAAGTTAGAACTGATTACAAATGGGAGGACCAATGCACCGCTGTAGCTCAACGTGCTCGGCTGAGATCCGTGTTATCCTGCAGAAGACCTGATTTACTCCTGCCCCTTTACAAGATATTTAGAATATTGTGTCCAGGCGTGGTGCCATTTCTACAATGAGGACATCGTTCGGCTACAAAGCGAACAGCGTCTCGCAACTCGCATGATTGAAGTTCACCGAAGGAAAAAATACGCTGCACACATGAAGTCCCTAGATCTTTTCTCACTTACGCGCCGTCGTTTGAGAGGTGACTTAATTGAAGCCTTCAAAATCTCGAGGGAGTTAAGTGAAGTTACCATGAACGACTTTTTATTAAGACCCGAGATGGGCACCCGCGGACATTCACTCAAACTTGCTAAGGAGCGATGTAGACTTGACTACTGGCAAAACGTTTTCCGCCTTATGATCTTAAATATCTGGAACCGACTTCCAGAAGAACTTATATCCTGCAGTTCTGTCGCGGGTTTTAAGAACGGTTTGGACCTCACCTAGGGTAGACTTTTCCCTGGATACTACCACTAATTGCCATGTAAGATAGGTAGGTCACCATTTTTAGCGTTGTCTGGTAAACAAATTAAATGTTAGAGTTTATTTTTTAATACACAACTATTCTTTGGCTGACCTCTTAACGTACTGGTGAAGAAAAATTCATTTCGACTTTTCCACCATCAATTATAACGAGGTGCTTCCTAAATTCAACCTGGATAATCTCTTGGCGTCACGATCGTCGACGATACGCAAAGCATTATAAGAAAAATTGCTTTGACATTGTTGGTTGCTTCACTGCAGCTTTCCAGCAAAAGAAATTTATGGATGCTTAATTGGCTCGTTGGCCTCTTACTGTCTTGTGCAACTGAACTCAATTAGACTGAACTGATACTGAACTTATTAATCCATTTGACCTTTTCAGTGATGAGCGGTTTTGCTCCTATTTTATTGCCTATGACATCGTCTGATGAGCTCTTTAAAAAATTCTGTTAGTCACCAACGCTTTTATGCACACATCAAGAAAAAATCTCGCACTAGTTTTGAAGCAAAGTGTGTTTTAATCGTCTGTTGTTGTAACCTTCATTACTTAAATTGGGTATTTCAAAATTGTGAATAAATTTCGCACCGCAACCATGTCTGATAATAAAGAAAATGAACTCTCAATTTTTACGGTTCGTTTAATTCATTTGTTAATTAAAATGCCTTTTAGAAAAATGTAGATGATTCGAAACCTCAAAAAGTTGGTTTAGACTTTTAAACTCAATTTCAGGAAGTCAGCTATGAAAAATGTCACTCTTTATCAAAAAGTGAGCTGGAGTTGGAACCTCTTTTGAAACCAAATCCTCACCGCTTTGTTCTATTTCCCATTCAATATCATGACGTTTGGCAATTTTACAAAAAAGCCGTTGCTTCCATTTGGACCGTAGAAGAAGTGGATTTGTCAAAGGATCTAACTCACTGGGATGGTCTTAAAGTTGGAGAGCGTCATTTCATTTCATATGTCCTCGCTTTCTTTGCCGCTAGCGACGGTATCGTTCTCGAAAATTTGGTAGAAAGATTCTGTCAAGAAGTTCAAATTCCGGAGGTTCGTTGCTTCTATGGCATGCAGATTGCCATTGAAAATATCCATTCGGAGATGTATTCTCTCCTTATTGATACGTATATAAAGGATCCGAAAGAGCGGTATGACCCCTTGCGTTACTAAGTTTTTAGTGACTTTTTATTCAATGCGATAAGCAATCTGGAATGCGTCAAAAAGAAAGCTCAATGGGCATTGAATTGGATTGGTGATACACATGCGACATTCGCTGAAAGATTGGTCGCTTTTGCTGCAGTTGAAGGAATATTTTTTTCCGGTAGCTTTGCTGCCATATTCTGGTTAAAGAAGCGTGGTCTGATGCCTGGTTTAACCTTCAGCAATGAATTGATAAGCAGAGATGAGGGTCTTCATTGTGATTTTGCATGCTTATTATATAAGCATATTAAAAACAAGCCATCAAAGGACAGAATTCTTACAATTATGAAAGACGCTGTAGAAATTGAGCAACAATTTTTGTCCGATGCCTTACCCGTCAGTCTAATTGGGATGAACTGCAAACTAATGTGCCGTTATATTGAGTTCATTGCCGATCGTCTATTGGTTGAACTCGGGTTAGATAAGGTACATCTTCATCGTTTACGATTTTGCAGCATTATGGTTCCGATAATCCATTCGACTTCATGGAAAACATATCTCTGGAAGGTAAAACTAACTTTTTTGAGAAACGTGTTGGAGACTACCAACGTGCCGGTGTCATGTCACGTGCCAGGGGCGAAGAAACCCATAAATTTACGACGGATGCCGATTTTTAATATTTTTTTATCGATCAAGATTGCATTTAATAGATGTTTCGTTTCAACTCCGTATTCTTTTTGGACATAATAGCCTAGCAAATTCGATCTATTTTATAGTCATTATTGGATCCTATAAAACTATGTTCGTTTTACCAGCAACTGATTAACTTAATTATATTAAATGCTAAATTGATTGGCCAACGGTAGTAAGCTGCATGCGAGTACACGCTGGAGTCTCACTACCATTTCTATTTCCATTCCCCCCTCATATCTGTCTAGGCCTGGGCAACCTGACAGTATCTTAGCCCACGTGCAGTCTCTGACTGTGCAGCACTTTGCCTGGATCAGGCTTGTGCTTTCATACCATTAAATGATAAAGCACAATTCAATCCATGGTGGCGTACCTTGATTTGCTTATTCCGATGCCCTCTAAATCAGAAAATGTTTAATGGTGTTTGATGGTTTCACTAACCGCAGATAACGTAGATGTCGAGTATTACTGACGCCATACATCTCAAATGCCAGACTTAATGATTATTTAAACATGCTGTGTAATGCTGCTGAGCTTTGCTAAATATCCATGTTTTCGTCGGGTGGCTTAGGAGTTTGGGACAAGATGCTGATTTCCAATACAAATGTATTGGTCACGTTCTATATTTACACACTATATACAGCTTGTAAAAGCAAGCACGTGCGTCGGAATGAACTTGTAGGATTCACGATAATTTTCTTACCAGTGTGACTTACCTTTTCAATTTTTAATGGAATACTTCTTGCTTTTAATCTTTATTAAAGGTTTTCACTCACTATACACTTATACAAATGTTACTCCAGACCAAATGTCAGTTGACATCCACCATCCCGGAAACGGGTTTTATGGTTGTAAACCGTAAATGTCTCATGTTCGTATCTAAAATCAAATTTTAGTCCTTTTCAAACCCAAATACTAGCTATCGCTGGAATCACTCATTCATTGGGGTATGTTGGTGAGAAAACGGCATTTACCAAATGGGAGCAGATTCGTTGGCATTGGATGTGACCCATGATTACGTCAGATTACATTAGCCTGGTTGAATAAATAATGAGCTTAATGGGCTGGGATATACTGTCACATTTCGATTTAACCTGAGTCAGTTAAGCCTGGACCAGGCATGTCAACTCAGTTCAAAATAGTATTAAATAATGGTAGCTCATGTACAGGATTGTAGTTAATAATTGTTCTCCGAACTGCTATATTTGCTTCCGGCCGTTAAGTCACGAAACTAGATGACTTCATTAGCCAAACCTTTTTCGAAGCAAATAGGAGATGGGGATCATTCGAATGGTGGTAAAATGCCACAAGCTTGAAAGGGAGCAGATAGCACTTTGATGAAGAATAAACTACGGAAATGGGACATAAATAAAGCTTGGAAAGAGATGAAGGTTCCCAGAAAGACCGAGGATGTGTGCAGCATTATATCGAATGCAAACTAGGGCGAACAATGCAGATTGTTCCTCTTAAACATAGAAAGGGGATAGCACACACGTCAAAAACTTGTAGATAATTCTAGATTTGAGCATCGCGAACAACGAAGGTGCTAAAACAGTGCGACCTGCTTTATTGGTTAAGGTTATTGTAATGACCACGAGTGACTGGACGGAGCAAGCACTTAATTCCATTATATGGGCGTGCTTCTTCAATCCGTATTTAAGATATGACAGTACTTTGTTTCGAACTAGTTGAGTGTGGTAAGACTGATATTTAAGAAACTCAAGTCCTCTTACTAACTTCGCCGCGTTTAGTTGTAACCATTCCATTACAGGTAAGTCGTGCTCCTCACGGTTCACAGGAGCAGTATACGCCAAAAGTGCTCTAGCATGTATGTACGAAATCAGAATCCTGGCCGAAGGAGTGCTGCTTATTTATAGACTGTGCATGTACTAAGATAATTCCAAGTTACATCGGCCTGGACAGATATGAGAAACGAAAATAGAAATGCCAGTTGGAATATGGCGTGTTTTTAAATACTCACATTACCGGTAGCAAATCAAAATTAGCACTGATACAACAGCACTGAAATGCTTCATAATTCCACATTCGAGCGTGGTTTAGCGTGCCTATTATGGAGCTTATGCTGATATGTTACTTCCTCTGCTGCAGAAAATCTGGTCAGAAAGACGGGTCTCAAATGATTGGAAGAGAGGTCATTTGGTCCAACTTCCAAAGAAAGGCGATCTGAAGCTACGCAAAAACTGGCGAAGTATCATGCTGCTCTCAGTCCCTAGTAAAGTACCAACTATCTTGGTATTCCTTGACATCCGAGCGGCATTCGATTCAATCGATCGTGAAAGTCTTTGGAACTGTCTACTGAGACATGGAGTGCCCGAGAAGTATGTTTGGATCTTGAAAGCATTATATTGCCAAACTTCGGGCAGGGTTCGAGCGTACGGACAATTGTCGTCCTCGTTCAATATCTCCAGCGGGGTGCGGCAGGGCTGCCCTATCTCGCCGTTCCTTTTTAACTTCGCGATCGACGATGTCCTGAGAAAAGCTTTAGCTGGCCTGGTGGGCACAGGTGTTGAACTTCTGCCGGGTGAGCGAGCGACCGATCTAGAGTATGCCGATGACATCGCACTTCTGGGAGATGACCCTCATATAATGCAACAAGCCCTGGACCGCCTGGCACTTGAAGCTTCAAGGTATGGCATGTGCTTTGCGCCTAACAAGTGTAAAACACTTACCCAGGATTGGAGCGGCTCTCTTCCAAACCTAACTGTGTGCGATGTCAATCTTGAATTGGTCGACAGCTTTGTTTACCTTGGCAGTTGTATCTCCGCTGGAGGTTGTGTCGAGGACGAGATCTCACATCGTGTTCGCAAAGCGGGTGCAGCGTTTGCTAACCTTCGCCACCTGTGGCGTCGACGCGATGTTTCACTCCATACTAAAGGCCGAGTGTACAACGCAGTGGTGCGTGCTACACTCCTTTATGGCTGCGAAACCTGGTCTATCCGAGCGGAAGATGTCCGTCGGCTTTCTGTTTTTGATACCCGTTGCCTGCGTAGAATTGCTCGCATTCGGTGGCAGCATCGTGTTACAAATATAGATGTCTGCAAGTGGGTGTTAGGACCAGGTGGCCACGGACTGAGAGAAATGCTGATGCTTGCTCGCTTGCGATGGTTGGGACATGTATTAAGAATGCCTACTCACCGTTTACCGTACCGCGCCTTATTCGCAGAGCCTGACAGAAGCTGGGAGAAAAGATCGGGTGGCCAGTCCATGACGTGGCGCGTTGGGATGAAGAAACTCACCGTAGCGCTAGGCTCAGTTGGGCGTATTCGTTTGCCTGGGTGGGGTCCAAAAGCTCCACCTAATAGTTGGCTGGAAACCTTACGCGATATGGCTACAAACCGAAGTCAGTGGCGCCAGTGTATTTTATTATGTGTGTCATAATTTTTTTATTCGGTATTATTTTACATAAAAAAACAAACAAAACAAAAAACCCAAAAAATCGCATGCAGTGAAACTACAAAAACAAGCTGCTTTTTTGTGCATTTGCTTTTGCGTATTCCGCTTGCCTGCTTTCCTTTCTCCATGCGCTTGCTTATCTGCTTTTCCTGCTTCATATTGCTTGGCACTTTTTCTGGCTCCAGACTTGTGCTTCATGATGATGACTACCACTATAGGGTCAAAAGATTAACCAGCAAACTAGAAGGCCTCTGCTGTCATTAACCTTAATTCTTTGAATACACCGGTAAGCATGAATCTAATGACGTAAAATATATATTAATCATAAACGCCGAGCAAGTCTTGATGTATAAAATCGTCCTAGTGGAATGTATAGTACTACGGACTGTAGTTGCGGCTGCTGAAACCACAGCTATATTGAACTTCACTGAGAGATTAAGTACAATTTAGAATTTGTACATTGATGCGTTTTCCATTATTGATCAGAAGAGAATACACTTGAAATGTTTCTCAAAGATATTTAAAAACACCTCGAAATTAAATTGTACGGTACGTAATTAAGCAGGAATGACAAACATGCATACGTAGCATTACAACACGAGAAACCTGACCTCGATTTTCAATGGCAAGCGAATTTGGAATGATGTCTTGAGGCAAATAAGGTGGATGACCTTAGATATACGAATTCGTATGCGTCGACAAGGTAATCGATTAAGCTTGGCAAGTGTTTAGACGATTGTGTATTCGGTAGAATGAAGCTAATAAATCGAAAACGAAATCAGCCTATGTGGTATCGTCGTATGCAAGAGAACTAGCAAGTAGAATAATTTTAATTCGAAGAACAAAATAGCTTTTTTGGTGTACACCATCTGTAATTACAAGGGTGAAAGAAGAAAATCAAGATTGAAATTGATTCTTCTTCTGAATCGAAAACAGAAGGGATAAAATCCCGTTTAAGCTTCATCACGGCAATAAACATGAGTGACTTCTGCTGACAAGGCAAGCACTGAGAGTAGAGGAACACCACTATGTCACTCCGGGGATCAAGTCAATTCGTCTCAACAAATGCTGATACAACGCGCTTCCTAATTGCTGTTCTGATGATAGAGACAGGAGCCCTTTCGATAGAGAGTTCCAAATGTTCACCATTCGCGTGGATAACGTGCTCGCATTACTCAGTTTTAGGCTTCTGCAACTTAAAGTCGTCCTCGACTCACCTACTAATCGGAAGTACCTGAGGAACTCGTCTCCATATTGACCGAGAAGAATACGGCGTGTCAGTTTCAGGTCAAATCTTTCCCTTCGAAGTTCTAGGGGGTAGAGTTTCAGTAAGCTCCTTCTATCCTCGTACGTGAGTTGGCGCATTCCACGAACCATCTTAGCCCATTCCTTTGTGCCCACTTCAAGGAGTCGCATTCACCTTTAGACTGAGGAAATGCAACAGGTAGCCCATATTCCAACAGAGAACGAACATACGCAGAGAAAAGTGTTTGGAACATATGCGGGGTAATGGTCGTAAATGAACGCCGATTCGCCCAGAGCATCCTGGTAGCGCTGCCTATTCTCCGACAAGTGTCAGCCTTCGACTTCAAGGAATCCATAACCAGAATCCGCAAGTCATTTTCGACCGTCACCGCTCTGATAGGCTTACCTCCAAGAAAGTATTCACCACCACTGTCATCGGAGTATATGCGCATGACCACTGTCTTGTCCTCATAGGCAGTGACCAGCGATGCGTCCAGCTGACTAAGTCATCAACTGCTTGTTGCAGTTGCTTGTGGCCATCGCAGGAACTGACAGAGGCCCACAGTTTCAGATCACCCGCGAATAAAAGACAATCGATGGCTACCGCGTCTGGAATTTCATTCACGAAAATTTTGAATAACAATGGGCCAAGGACAGCTTCATTCTCAGACTTCAAGATCCATTTCCGACTCAGTCCAGCTCAAAATCGTTTGCCCAAAGTGGTAGTGAGCAAACGATTTTGAGCTGGACCGAGTCGGAGATGGATTTTGAATATTCGATCAAGGTCAATAAATAAATAAAAAAAAGTTGAGGCATTAAGCAGATCGACAATTTTATAGTTTATGTACTGTTTCGGTATTCAAGATTCAAGAATTTATGGTATAAAAATCTCGTATGATAGAAATATATTCGTTAGCATAAATATATTGTAAAGTTGCTCATGCAAGTTATATAATCCGGTAGTATGTTGGAATTATTACGCAGTTTGTTCCTGAAAATCCTTTCACTAGATGATTGTACAACGTCTGACGGCAGGGAGTTCCATTAGATACAAGCGCGCACCGAATAGAAGAACCAACAACAGTTTCGGTGAGAATATGGAATATCAAATGCCAATTTGTGAGTGCGTGTAATTTGGCTTGGCCAGAGTAAAATAGGTGCCTTATAGGATGAGTCTTTGAGTTCAGTATTTTATATATAGTGATTAAATCCAATCAAACCCGTGTATCCAAATTTAAAAACACCAGTCGATCCGCAGAAGGGATATCGCGAAGACAGCCCACCATTTTATTTGCTCTGTGATAAATCCTCGCGAGCATCTTGAAGCCCTTTTGTAGCGATGGTTTCCAATTCTGCACTGAGTAATCAAGCACAACCGAAATGATAATCGAAGTCACCTGTCCAGGACGTTCAAAAGTTGCAGGGAGTGAATTTGTACACCGCTGAAACTATTATACTGATTCACAAAACTGAATATTCGTCACGCTTTTACTAAAGCGCTTTAAGCAAACTTGATCCAAACAGGACGCATGTGCGAACTCGTTCGGTAAGGTAAATTCATGGTGTGCTACCCAGGTTAAATCTTGCACGGACTCCTAAGTGAGCCCGGGTGCATTTATTGATTTCACACGTCCACAGAGCACACATTGATTAACCATGTAAACTCGCTGCATTATCCGCTGCTTGTTGGCTGCAACGCACGTTCGTGGGGTGAACTGCTGCTGTTACTTTGCTCCTACCGGTGGGTTTGCGAGTGTGTGCTGAAAATAACTAATAACGGTCCAGTGCATTGTGTTGCAGACGTCTACCGCACTGACACTCCACCCCCGGTTTCTGGTAGTTTGCCGTCAGCAGGTACATTCAAAACGATTGATTTCCAATTAGCATTGAAACAGTGGAAAGCTGGTATTGATAAATAACCCACAGTCACAGTCAAGCTTTGGATGAACAATTAACACGGTAGCCCATACCGACCAAACACATCTACGAAATCGATCAGCTCTTCAAGACACAAGATTTATTGTTGAAAATACAGTTGGCTTTACACTAATCACAGAGTGAAAATACGAATACGAAATATGTGTGTAAATATTATGAATTGGTGGTCATTACTGGGGTAAGGCATAGTAATATTTTCGCAGTATGTGGGGGCAGCATCAATATTGGTTAACAAATGAAGCTGAAATCGTGGTGTTTGCGAAATTTATATGGTCAAATTCCAAATAAAACAGACGCGCGTTATATAAGAGTACCAGCGTTAGTTGTATGGATGCTCACACCTAAACACCTCCACCGTTTTCTGACTGTTTGCCTTCATCAGGTGGAGACAGTAAGATTATATTCAGTCAGCCTTGAAAGAGCAAACGTAGTGAGCAAAGTTATACTTGAATGCCATTGTCAATCAGAGTGTCACAACCAACATTTGGATGATCGATCAATACAGTGGATCTAAGTCAACCGTGAAATCAATTAAAACGGTTATCTGATTGCCGGAAACCGGTTGCGGTATGTACGTGTGGGGTGTGTGAGCACTTTGAAACTGGTCAAACCCATTGATTTGATCGGTTGGTATAGATCCACTGTTTTGATTGCTCATCTAAAGGTTAGTTGACAGTGGCATATAAATAAAACTGTTATCACTTATTTACTGTTTCAAGGCTCACATAACCTAATTTTACTGTCTTCACCTGAGGATGGCAAACAGCCAGAACCCGATTGTCGAGTGTACGTGCGTGGGATGTGAGCATTCGCAAAACTGATAATCTCCATTGACATGATTAGTTGATTTTGATCCACTGTGGGCATCGGTCATTCAAAGGTTAGTTTTGCCAATCCGATTTAAAGCGCCATTAAAATAACTTTTTTAATATCTGTGGTAGTTCTGCTTGGTGTGTGGAATATCATGCATACAACCATGTCCTCAGAACTTGCTCAGATTTCACCGCCGCAATAACTTATTCAGGAGATGGAAAATATCTTAAAAACCTTGAATGACATGATAGGCTTGCTTCGCATTCTCCGTTGTGTTAATTGTGCGTCCATACTCCGCAAATATTTGGTTAAGCTTTTCCCATCGTTCTCAGGCTTTCTAAACGAAAGCTAATTGTCCCTACCGGATGATTACAAACAGTTGTGCAGCGTATTTGCGGGAATGTGTGCACTCCAAAAATGGTCAAATGAAAGGCCATTTGTCAAAGAATTTACTCCCTACCCGTTCTTGTTACTTCTTCAATGAAGCGTTGTTGTGCAAATCCTAAATCACACATTTTTCACACTTTGCATGTTCTTACGTATGCTCCACACCATGGTTTATCCAGGGAAGACATTTCTTTGCGAATTCGAGGATAAATCCTCAACGATGGTTAATTTATTTATTCCGTGACCTGACATTCGAACGCCGATCTTACTTTGTGCTAAACCCAATTATTTGCGAATTCGATTATTCAAGGTAATTCAAGGTTTTTAATGGTATGAAAAGCAACATGCTTAACAACAAGCATAGGATGGTAAAAATTAAAATTTAAGTGTATAAACAATATAAGGAAATAGATTAAACAGTATATAAATGTTCTAGAAACGAATAATGCAATAAAAACTCGTCTAATTTCGTTTTAAATTCATGCAAGCTAGTAGAGTGAGCAACGGTTGAAGGTAAACTGTTCCAAGTGAAAATACCTTCAACAGTTCAGGCGGGAATGGGGTATGACCAGCACATATTCATGGGTTCGATAATTTCTCGTATCCCTTCGCGTGAATAATTCCTATAAGGGATGGTTCGGGGTATCAAATGTCTTGTAAAGTAAGATTAGGTCTCCTCTGATTCGTCAATAGGGAAAGTCGAACAGATTCAGTTGAGCTATCCCTTCTCTATATGGTTTGTTTCGGATGCTGAGAACTAGTTGAGCGGTGATAGATTCCCTGCATAAGTTCCACATCCCTCTTGAGGATAAATCCTCATTTGCAATTTGCAATTTAGCTTACATTTGGGGACTACGCTAAGTCCCACAAAGCAGTGCAATGCAGCACCGTTAACTGTTTGGAATATTTTTCAACATTCCAATAACAGCACGGTGGTTAATTTTTGATTGAAGCCAGATTTTGATAATAAGTAGTATATGAGGATCGAAAAGCAGGACGGAAGCACACGACCGGTTTCGCGGCTGTTGCCGCTCATCAGGTATGGGTATGCGTGACCTGACATTGGAACGCCGATCTGAATTTGTGCTAAACCAAATTAATTGCGAATTTGAGGATAAATCTTCATTTGCATATTGAAATTTAGCTTCCATTCAGGGGCTAATCTAAGTCACACAATCGGTGCAATGTAGCACCGGTAACTGTTTGGAATATTTTTCAACATTCCAATAACAGCACGATAGTTAATTTTTGTTTGAAGCCAGATTTTTGTTAATAAATAATATGTGACGCTCGACGTATATGTGAGTGTGACGTTCGTTCGTCCGTCCTGCTTTTCGAACGTCACATAGTACTTACTAATAAAAATCTGGCTTCAAACAAGAAGTAAGTCTTTTCTTGTAAATCCTTAATTAAAATGATTGAAAATCAGTTCATCAAGATTATATAAGCTTATCCAACAATATCGAACAGTTATTAGGTTTCCTGTCCTAGCATCTGATTCTCTAACCTCTTTTTGCTGTACAACTGTACATGAATGCTTTTACCTGAAAGTAATAAAGTTATCGGATATAATGCAGGTGAGTCAGTGCCTGAGACCATACAGCAAGCATGAGAATAGGAAAGATTCCCCAATATATGCACACTTGTAGTAAACATTCACTTCGATACACGAAGGCATCATTGACTTGGCTACAATTCATAAAACAATGTCTGCTGCATCTTCAGCACATAACAGTTAAATCATATGCCTTTATTCTAAGGTTTACTGCTTGTAAATTCTTATGGCAGTTTAACTAAATGCAGGTTACTTCACAAAAGATTCATAATCTGAATGTGCACTATGCGCCCTCACCAGAAAAACAATCAAAGTTAAAAGTTATTCAAAGTTTTAATGGTCTAAAAAGTAACTACTTTACAGTAACCACAGATTAAAAATATAGGGAATTCATAAAAACAACACAAATGTTTCATACACAAGGAAAGTCAGCACGTGTATTATTTGAATCTTTTCAAACAAAACGCCCGTATTTCAGGATAGTCTGCAAAAAATTGCGCACACCGAACCCTCATTAAACAATATTGCGTCACGTATGCATTGAAAGACTAAAATTGTTTGCACACAAAGCGCGCTATCCCTTAGTAGATTGATTAAGCTCTAACTCCGTGCAAAACAGAGCTCATAAACCGTTACTATTCCATTACATTGGTACAGCGTTCGAGCTCCTAACACCAAACTCCCGGTATGCTATCAATGCACAAAATCCATGTCATGTACTTCCCATTATTGACCTTATATTCCTCTGTCTCAAGTTCTTTCCCATTATGCGGTTGTCATCACGCCCATTGCATTGCATTTAACTAAATAATTGCAGTTACCATTTTACGGAAGACCGCAAACAAAGCGACGTTTATTAAATGCGTGCCTCAAGTTTGCTAAGACATTTCCAAATATTCTGTTGTTCATATTAGCTTGCAAGGTAAAGAAATACACCGTCCTGAAACATACAACGCAAGCTTGGTCACTATGTTCGGAAAAATCATTGCAATTCTCGGATAGACTTAACCCAAAGCGACAAAGATGGCGAGCAGATCGTGTACTCTACTGTATGAATCGTGCATCGAGATGCAATGGAACTGCCACCACTTTTTTTAAAATTCATACACAATGCTTTATACGCTCACTTTAAAACGAATGCACTCAAGTTTTAAATTTTTATCGAAATCGTAACTCAGTACGTGTAAGCTTTCTCTGGAATTCTGTACAATAAAAATTGCCTCATCAATGGTCGGCATCTACTAAAGGAGACCAACAAGAAAAACTTGTTTAACTTAAATCTCACATCTTGTTCGGACCCCTAAATTATTTTCTAAAGCTCAGATTCGCGATTGCATAGCCGCCGTAATTTTTTCTATTAGAATCTGTTGCACTTGGAAAGCCTTGCCGGAAAAAAAGATAAACTCAGAATCTCGTGTGGTATTCACTTCGGAGATGATGAGTACAGGCCAAATAATGCGCTAGGTGACCGTCACAGTTAACTCTCGGAAGCCCATAAGTTTTTACTCATATATATTGCGTCAAGGTGATTCAAAATTTGTAATGGTCTAGAAAGCATTAGGCTTACAAATAACAATTGGATGATGACATCCTGGTTTTTCTCAAGCTGATTGATTTTTTCTCCCTTAGAAATGTTTGAGTTTTGATTTCAGAGTTCTGCGCTCACGTCTACATATTTAAGCGGAACAATAACCCATGAAGAACGCTCTAAAATGCTGAAACAATTTCATTTGAATTTCATACGTATATCCTATTTTAGTAAATGGTTACTTGTTATTTCTATCACCGGTTTATTGTTCTTAAACGAATAATTGCGTGAGCACGAGACATTGAACAGGTTAGATGCTAAACAGAGTTATAATTGAATGTCACTGTTAAATACAACGAAGGACGATGCTCAAATACGGAATCACTTAGAGATTTTCGGTCAAGTTCACAAGACGCTCAGAAAATGGCCAAAGTATATTGTGACTGTAAGTGCGGAGGATTTGAGCGACATAATACTTAAGATAACTGCTAGGTCATCCCATACGATTGCAGGTTATTATATAGTTATACACGTATTAGAATATTGAAATTGCACTCAGCCCAGTAAAGACGAAAACGAGGAACATTAATCTTCATTTGGACAATGCTTAACCAAATAAACAATCCACGCAGACATTTGTTACATCTTTCGCGCAACACACATCTGCGTAGCCACCCGTGCAAACTCTCCCAAAAGCAAAACAGGTTGAACTTCCGCAAATTCGCATTTTTTGTTCGCAGTGTGCAATTGTGGAACAGTCTACCTACTCATGTGGTACAATCTGAAAATATTGACACTTAAAAATCACAAGATAACCATATGTACAAATATGTTTTTACGTTTGACAATAATCTGTGAAAATATTTTTGTATAATTTTCTACCATCCCACCAGATGTACATTTTTGTAGTTCTTGTAAAGCATAGCTTTTTACCCGCATATCATCTGTGAATAAACCTATGAATAAGTGACCAGAACTTTAAATGAGCATTTGGTGATAGGTATGTTGTCCAACGTCGTATTCCGCTTGAATTTTCGTTCAGTGATAACAGTTAAGCACAATTTTAAGTTGAGGGAGTGCACACTGGATTTTCCCCAATCGCTTTACACGGATCCTTTGATAAAACCTTAATGTGAGATATTAATAAAATGTGATGTGAGCAATATAATACAGACATCAATTTTCTATTACGAAACCCTGAACGCTGAAGTCTGGCACATCACGTATGCCTATTTTCCACTGGATTTTGTTGCCCACAAACGTTTCTTGTTATTATGGACTCTACATCGGGCTTGGCTGTGGCCATTGACAGTTTGTCATTCTGCTTGAGTCTACCTACGAAAACTTGCCATAATAGAGTAAAACCTGCCGCGAAAATGTACACCCTTGAACGGTGGATTTTAAACACCATCAAAAATGAACCAATCTTGGAAAAGCTACTGATGTATTGGTTTAGAAAAAGTGTTCCAGATCTCTCATTGATGACAATCAGTGTCTGTGCCAGAAAAAATCCTTCTCGTGGAAGCGATGTTCACAGGTTGATAGAAACTGGAGGATGTGCACGGACAATCGGAAGACCAGTTAGCATTTTGAGAGTGCGTGGATTTTAAAATGCTCGGTTTGGAACTTGCGCAAGTCCCATGATGTATATACCTTGCAGAATTTGGCGATCTACTTACTTGAGGGACATCGAAAGAATCATTATTTGTCACGCAATTTGACCAATTACGATCAGTCAATCGATATGGTGAAGTAGTTAGTTTTGCACTGTTTACTCGGTACAGTGAAACCATGGCTCTGCTTCTCGAAGATCGTGATCTAGGCCGACTTCTACGAATAGAAGCGGTGTCTTTGTTTGTGCTAATTGTTCCTGTTATACTCGGGGAAGAGACTTTGGATCTAGTTGAACGCCTGGCATGGTTTTTCCCATTTGATCGACGTGAACGATTATGAGCCTGCGCTACTGAGATTTTTTCGAGCGGGGAACAAACGTCTGTCCTGAGACCGGAGAGCTTTGTCTGGTCGTTTGTGTTCGAGGCTGGTCGGCTCTTGGATGTGATACGTCGTCGATTTTGAGTGGAACTTGGTGACCTTATTCGGGTGTTGCTGCAGTTTCTTGTCAGTTCTGTTTTTCTAGCGGACAACGAGTCCTTTGGTGTTAAAGTTTTACTACTGTGACTTTCACGTTCGGCCGAAGATGATTTGGGCCTAGTACAACACCTAGACCAATCAATCAGTTTAGTGCTCGATGAGGTGATCTTTTCTATCACTGAGAGCGATGAGCACACGGATAGTTTGTCTTCGGCTGATTCGAACCCGCTATCGGAGCGATTGTTAATTGTTTTCTTCGAGTTGAGTTGAGTGTCGCCATCTTTCCCACAAACAACACGAGAAGTCATTGGGGGAGGTGTCGCTTGTGGTCCGAAAAACAAATCTACAGACTGGTGAAGTTTCGTATAACTCGTCAAAAGTTCTTCCAACTTCGATTCTGAGGCTTTTTCGATGAAATTCGCTAATTTATTTCCGTCAGCAGCCGAGTTCTCACGAGTACTCATATCGGTCAAATCAAGTAATTCCCGGGTTATCCGTTTGTATCGAAGTATGAACATATGAAGTATTTTAGCCAACTTTCGTTTTCGCATCTCCAAGGGTTGCTTATCTGTGAGTAAATTTCCTTCCGATAACGATATTAGCGTGGACATAGTATCTGGAAGTTTAGTTGCAGCTTTTGTATTATTTTCCTGGCTAAAAATATCTGAGACGCACATGAGGAAGCGCGCGAGTAACTTCACTTCACCTTCCGACTTCTCTTCATCTGTGTGGTCTTTGGAATTAGTTCCGCTTTTAATCTCCCTCATTAATCGCGTATATATCTTCGTCAAATAAGCTGCAAACAATTGTCTAGCATGCGCCGCTGAGATATTTACTATATCGATAACACAATCGCTTCGTGACGATATGCTGGCTGAACTGGCGCGACTGGCGCTTCGTTTTGGCCTTCCTCTAAGAGCGGGTGACCTTCCGCGTTTGGGTGATTTTGTTGCTGTTGAATTGTGACGAGAGCCACCCAAAGAACACTTTTTCTCGCAAAAAACAGCTGGGCTAATGGATTTCGATTGAGTAGAAAGCGAAGTCAAGGTTCTTTCCGAATGAATGGGTGACTGAAGGTCTACCCCATCAACTGGAAAAGGTAATTCGCCTAGCTTACGAAGATAAAACGGCATATGTGTAAGAGTTAGCAAATAACAGGACAATATTTGTTTGTCTTTCGCTCTAGTGGAAGACGGAGGGCTTGAATGAGCAAACTCTTCCACGCATTGTCGCATTCTGGCGTCTGGCATACTATGAAGCGGTGACCTTGATCGAGAGGGTGCAGTGGCATTTGGCACAGTTGCTGCTGAATTCGCAAAATCTTCATACTGGCCATTCGCCATATTTCGTTTAAGGTATTGATTTATATCAGCATTTAGAGCGTAACTGTTTGGATGATAATATTCTTCCGTCTCAAGAGAAAACGCTTCCGCTTCACCCCTCGGAGGGTGAGTACAATTCCTGGATTTCAAATTTCCAGTAATGTGATAAAGCGTTGAAACAGCGTACGCTGCTGAGAACGCAGAAGCAAGGAGAGTTGACATATCATGGCGATTTCCCGTGAATGTAGCGCGGCGGGCACTATCTAAAGTGCAGCTTGAATCCCATTCATTGTTATAAGAGGCCTTAGCTCCGAAATCACGGCTGGAGTCGTTGGGCCAAATGCTACTGTATTGCTCCCACACGACAGGATGAGGAATCAGGCGAATCCAACCGCCAGCTCGAACAGCTTCCTCTTGCAAGCGCCGCATCAATTTTATTTCGTCAGCCGTCATGCACGTAGGTAATAGTTCGGAGACTTGTGTTCCAGTTAGTTCGCCTTCTGAGTTTAGGTTACCCTGCAAATGCGGGGAGAGTTTGCCGTACGAATTTGAATCTGGAAGTAAAAAACGTCTGTCAGTTAGCAAAAGAGTTCCTGCTTACACGTTACGGCAAATAACTCAAAATAACCAATGTATCGATTAGATAGGCTACTCATCGTTCATTCTGCCTGGCAAATACAAAATACAAGGATTCGAACGTGAAAACGGACACCGTTGCAGCGATGTTTCGTAGCACAGTTTAATAAATGATGGATAATTATTCTTACAAATAGTGGGGAATAAAGGAATTTACAATCGATACACGACTTCAAGAATAAAATGATGAAGATTTGGCTTTCTGACAAATGCAAATAACAATCAAGTATCGTGAATCAATCGAGCTCCATTGAGGAATCAGTCCAACGCATCACAACTAGTTTTGCACATCATTCACGAATACTCAAGTTTGTTCAAACAACACTAAAATGCGCCCAACAGCGACTGAAAGGGGGTTAGTGACTAACCCACGCGATATCAGATCACGTGGTATTCCGTCATTGTCGTGTTTAGACAGGTTTATATTTAGAGCCTCCGTTGTCCAAAGCATTCCACTCGAAGCGACCATGGGTATTTCTATTCAACGCGTCTCTTGTTTGCAATTCGCTCACTTAAGATATTTGAGATTGAAGAATGTTTGAAATAAAGGCTGAGGCTTATGTGCTTGATAATCCACAAGTTATATGAATAATGTGTCGTACCAATCATGCTTGTGTGATATATTAAGGAACAAGTTGTCAAGTTGAAGTTGAAGGTTTACTGGACTGATGATAGAGAGAACTTTTCGGCCGCTAGAGGTTTACCACGTACATGTTTTCCATAAAAATCTGTATAGGCAAAAACAACCAAAGTGGGACCCGATTACGCCCAAACATACAATTGATATACAATCAACCATCGAGACAGACTTCAATGGCTGAGTCCGTTTGTGCCAAATATATAAAAAATAAAATTCTTATATGAGTAGATCTGCTGACGCCTGAAGAGCATCATCTAGTATAGATGAATGGGTCGTAGAGGATCGAAAAACATGTCACCATGATCAAATTCGCCGGCAGTCTGACTTTCCTGTCTCCGCGTTTGATTTGAGGCATAAGAATCTCGTCCAATATGTGTTTGTGTTTAATCTCCTTAGCGTCACGTGGATTTTAAGTCCTGCTCTTTCATATCTATTTAGAAATGTATCATGTCATGGTTGAATGGCAGTTAAGCACTCGGTGCTAGCTACGGTGCAATTCTGGCCGTGACGACGATGACGATGAATCACCGTACATATTTTATACACGTGAAGAGTTTTAGAAATTAATTTGAAAGAAGCAAAAGAACGTTACCACTAAAATTACGAGTTAAAAGTAACTTTTGATGCTATTCTTTGGCACAACCAATACTCTTCAGTCACATGGCAGCACAAACAACATGGATGTGCGACAAAACGCTTGATCAAGCATAAAGGAACGATTTCTTTCATATTATAATTATTGTTCTTACACTTTAATAATGAGCTACCGAAGGCAAAAGAGGGTAGTTTATGGAATTTGTACAATTACGTTAAAGTGAATGGATCACGTACACTATCGTACACCAGAATTAATTTTATAATTAGTTTGTTGGTAATGGATGTCAACGAACGCTCGCGGAACATTGGATACAAAACTCCACTTTTTCTACTATTTTTTACGGTTGAAAGTTTCACAGAACCTGCTATGTTGTCAATGTCAAATGAGTGCAAACACTTCGAATCTGGCGGTAGAGGAATAACGGATTTTTTTTAGCAACAAACACGTAGTTAAGTTCTAACAGAGATTGCTTCCTAGGATCGTATGACCAGCCGCTTTTGACTGTTTCGCATCACTAGGTGGAAACAGTAAGTTTTGGTTAAGAGAGCGTTTATATAGTAGATACATGGAATACAAAGTTATATTTCAATACCAATGTTTGATTATGCTGTAAGAACAAAACACGATGTTGATATATAGAATCGACGCGTGATTTCCAGTCAAAGGTTTAAATGAATAATGGATTGTGCTAACAAACACCCCGCATTCTTACAGCAAAACCAGTTTTTTGGTTGTTTCCATTCACTTGGAGGAAACAAAGATTAGGTTCATTAAATGTTGAGCAGTGGAAATATGGTAGATTCAATAATTTATGGTATAACAAGCTTGTAGATGTACAACACCATAGGATATCCGTATAAGTTAAAAGCAATGTTAAAGCGATTGTTACATAGGGTTCACAATTCAAGCATTAATGGTCACTAAAAGCACATAGCTTCACAATTAACATATCATAGCAAAGATTCGTTCATGGAAAAGGAATAAAAATAATTATGTAGTGTCAAGTTGATTACTTACCATGAGTCAATACGCAGGTGTCGTCAAATAATTATGTAACAAATAAGTGTCGAAATTTCGAATGAAAGTTTCGACGCTGGGGGCGATGAAAATAGTTTCAGGGATGGCACTCCAAAGAAAACAGACTAGTACCGAATAAAATATCAGCAACAGCTGATACGGGAATTGGGATTTGAAGTGTCGCTGAGTGGCTGCGTCTATGTTGTGACTCACAGTATTGAAATTAATGTCTTAAAGGATTATGTGTGGTATTTAATATTTGGTATGTTATTGTCACATCACTCCGAAGCCTTTTTTGAAGGGGATTAGGGAGTCACAAATTTTGCAATTATTCCTCGTACGTTAGTTACGAGTTTGGTTGCAAGATGGTATATTTTATCAAGCAATAGTATATCCTTTTTAACAACAAAGTCCAAGCTTGTGATGCGTATTCCATGGTTGGAATTAAGTAGGCTTTCATCATGGTGGGCAGCGTTCCCGGCAAGAAGGTTCTGAAAATCCGTCGCAGGATAACTAGAAGCTTGTAATCACACAATGCAGACTGTTCTTTAGGCTGCCGCATACCCAGACTCCAAGATCCCTGTCCGACTCGGTCCAGCTCAAAATTGTGATATTGGTACTGGAATGGCTTACCAATTTGCAACACCTTGCATTTTTGGAAATTGAATGCTTATTAATGTGGCAATCAGACAAAAACACCATACATCGGATGCTTGACGCTAGAAACAAAAGATAAAATGAGGTTTGCAACCAATTCGGCTTGAAAAGAGCCCAATGTATTTCAAAATCTTTTACAATTTATCATTTGTGTAAAAAGTGTTGTTTAATACAAAACTCACTGTGGTCCATAGTTTGGAATCCGGCCATGTATTTCTGACTCGTCATGAAATAGGTGGCATTTCCAGGAGGGATGACCACATCCCCGCTTGCGGTCAAATGAAGGCTGTTCGTACCGCCGTGAGTTTTCCTTGTTGGGTCGTGGCAAACGACTCCAACCAAATTGAGCAGATCCGTGAGCATGTGGGATTTGATTTTGTAATCCAGTGGAGAATCACAGGCGAGGGATGGTGATAGGTTGACCTTGAATAGAGTTAAAGTGAAACAGACAAAAGTGACCAAGAATGGATTAAGAATGAAAATTAATGGAAAAGCAGAGACAGTGGCTAGAAGAATATCTAGTGTCCTGGTTGGCTACTGGAAATATATAAGGTTGCATAACCAAAAAATAACGATTTGTAACAGAATTTTTTACTCAAGATGTAACCCATTGTCCAGCCACTTCACAACGGCTTAATAAAACCAGACAGTGATAAGACAAACATATGTGGCGTTAGGCAGACTCAGCATTTATGGATACAACCTATATTTTCAAGGTAATTCAAGGTTTTTAATGGTCTAAAAAGCAACAAGCTTAACAACAACCATAGGATGGTAAAAATTGAAATTTAAGTGTATAAACAATATAAGAACATATATTAAACAGTATATACCTTATTTGTATGTACCTTATTTTGACTCATTGTGATTATTGTAAAGTTAATTGCATCTTCAACCATATATCTTGAATCTTGAAGCTGAGTTGGTCATGAAAGTAGCAGTGCACAGGAAATAAATCGGGAGATTAAACACTGTAATCAAATCGGACAAGTGGGCGAGTGAAATCTCAAAATTCTCCACAGGTTTAATCGCAATAATTCCTACGCTTTTTGTATATCTTCACTCGTAATCTTGAACTAATTAAATATACAAAACACATTAAACTAATTGGCTGACTCGTACGAAAGTTTATTCGAGATATGTTTGCTACTGTTGCGTCAAAACGGGTGTAGTATAAGCAGCTTTCTGGATGCACAAATAACGGCATTTAGGCTTAATTACTGATTTTGTAACAGTTGTTAGCACTTGGTGGAGGCAGGAATATTAGTTTCAGCGGGACTGTACCGTTATCTAGGGCGAGACTTCGATGACCAGTCCACACATTCAAACAATTTAATCTACTAAAACGAATGGCTAAATGAACACGCATATCTCCTTAAAATTATTCGTTAGAAAATCGCTTGAAAAATCCCATTTTAATTATGACAGACCACATGAAATTTACCGATGGTCGCTCCACCTGATGAGGGCAAAACGAGAAATTGGGTGTGTGCGGGGAGGTGCGCAACGCAGTACAATACAATAATTTTTTTATGTCTGATAGCCACTCTGAAGTGAAGCTATTACAAAGAAATGCTTGACCCGTCAACACATTCGATTATTCCGAAGTGGAACACCCTACTTAAGAATGGCTTTCTATACGGCTTTTTTACGGCTTCACTACGGTTTGAATGCTTATTGAACCTGATTTTATTTATGTCAACTTAATTTGCGCAAACAGTCGGAAACCAGTTGTAGAGTGTACGTGCGGGGGCTGAGAGCCACACAATCAACTTAACTCATTCCTCAGTTCGTGGCGGCGGCAGCGCGTCTAGGTAAACTGATACGCGTGACCCAAAATGTACTTTTGTTCCATCGCCGTCAAGGGCGATGACAACCTAATCATTAAATCCATCCCTAATGGGTTGCTAACTTGGCCCGGTTGTACTGTGCATGAAAACGTGTCGCACGATTTCGTGTTGGTGAAAAAAATGACCGACCAGTACAGGTTTTAACTTGATCATGACCGTTATTCCGCAGCCCAGACGAACAATGTCGTTTTAACTAGGTGTGTTGGGCACGGAATGACTCCTCATAGTTCACCCGGAAACGTAAACAGCACATTCAGCGTTTCCAAGTATTTCACAACCGATGTCTTCACAGCATTCCACGAGTTAGCTGTTACTATCGCATACTCAACGATGCTCTCCGAAATAAGTTCTTCAGTTGTAATGTTGATATAGAGAAGCAGATCAACCTTCATAGGTTATGCTGGTTGGGTGACGTTTTAAGGATGCCAGACCACCGGCTTTCGAAACGGATTCTTTTAGCGACACCACATACCGATTTGCATAATTCTCGTGGTGGCCAAGCCGTCATGTGGCATAGGCAGCTAAAAACCCTTACTAGTACCCTTTCCAACGACGGCGAAGCATGCCTGCCAGGCTAGGTACCCCACAATCAGATATCGCAATGGCTAGTTACGCTTCGGAATATGCCCCAAAACCGTGTTCAATGGTGGTCTTGCACTAAGCCTCTTATTACAGTGTTTGCTTAACCTTGTATGTTGTCAAGTATTGTGACGAGGAAAGCCTGCTATGATGTATGACAGTGAAAACCGCAAGGAAGCTGTCGTGCTGATGTCGCTCTACTCGTTCACGAAACTTGATTGAACGCATGTTCCATTCGAGGTGTAGACACCTCATCCCAGTTTGTTTGTGCTTACTCTCCTATAGAATCCGTAGCTATTTATGTCCCACCCTTCCCCATCTTTTAGGATTATACTTTTTCATGGTTGTGTGGCAGTTAAGCACTCGGTACATGCTACCGATGGAATGCTGTCTGTGATGATGATGATGCCAATAAACAATTCACGGAGACAGACTGTAGACCGCGAAAGCAGATTGAAATCTGGTATTGTGCGCAATCAGGTGGTAGAAATCTAGACTATCAAACAAAGCTATATCACTTGTGACATTTTGTGCGAGTTTTAGATTAATTTTTCGCCGAACGTAAAATTCATTTCTTTTTCGGTAGAAAACTGTTACGGGTATTGAACGACCTTGTCGATACTATTGCTAAATTATAAAAAAAGCTTGCAAGTAGCCGCATCGTCCCCAGCAATTCATGTCAGTTGAAATCGGCGAAGGTGTTAGTGTGCTCTCAGACAGAAGAACCACACGAGTTTTCAAAAAACATAAAGTCATACATTTGACAATATGATAATCAACACTTGCAACCATAGTGGATTAAAGGTTTTTTCCGAAGATGCAAGACAGAAAAATAAATGTCTATGAATATCAAGAGATACATAAAAAGCTTAAATTCAATCTTCAGCGTCACAGTGATGTGAGGCTTTTGGGTAAAAAGTGACCGCTTCACAACACTACAGGAATACGGTTTTAACGTAAATAAAGAATATATTATGTAAATATTATATTAAATGCTTGGTTCCACGGTTTTTTGGGATAAGCTCCCAATTCCAAAATTGCTCTAATGCCGCGCGTCTCATATAGCCTCTGACAACCAAGTCCAGCTCCTGGCCGGCACGCGTGGTCCTGTGTGACCCGGCGGAACTGCTTCTACTAGCACAAGAGCGAAGGCGGCTGACTGGCGCCTCAAAACCAGCATGCTTCGAGCAGGTCGTAAGTCAACGAAGGCGGTCCACATAGGGAAGGGAAAATCCTTATTTCAAACCTCCATTGATTTGTGGCTACATCCAATTATGGAAAAGGCTTCAAGAGTTAACCTTGAGAAATAATCCGGAGCTGGATTCCCGTTAGGCAGTCGGAAGTTGTATTCGACTTCGTCCTGCTAACTCCTGCAACGGCATAGTTGTCCAAACTTATCAGCCTAGCTGTTCCTTTGGTTCCGGTGGTGCCGTGGAGAGGGAGCACTTGCTGCATGGGCAACAGCTAGTTCTTCATATTGAACTACCCTGACCGTAGGAGGTCAACAACAATAATATTAAATGCATGGAGTGTAATCATTATAACGACCGTAAACAAGCAGAAATTAGCGTTGGAATGTAAGCGCGGGGTGTGAGCACCACAATACATTCCTCATTTTGTGCGTCTGGAGCGCTTAACCGGCAATCACTCTGTAATTCTTTATTTGAACATCGTGGTTCGATGCACGAACGCTATTCAATAGTGACATTCAAGCATAACTTATTTTACTACTTTTCCACTGTTTCAAGGCTCAGTGAACCGAAGCATTATTGTCTCCACCTGATGAAGGCAAACAGGAAGATTCCAGTTGTGGAGTGTAAGCGCGGGAAATGTGAGCACCACAATACCAAGCTGGCCATATTTTTCTCCAGACAAGAAAGTGTGTTCTATGATATCTGGGTGTATTAAATAGGTAAGAAATCCCTTCGCAAGGGAGACGTATGCAAAATTCCCTTTAAATCCTTAATACTAGCATGCAATGAGCGAAACCCTGTTGGTCGAATCACAATAGAATGCAAGTTTGAAAGTTGATCCCCAGCATCACCCATTGCTTGAATTTCTTACACAGCACGAGTTAACGTTGTGAAATTTTTCATCTGAGTGAACATACGCTATTCTTATATCTTTCTAAATTGCACATGAGGAGTTGGACATATGAGGATGTGGAAGATTTATTCTACATCAAATAATCGATAAGAAATTCTACTATTCGTTTTTGCTATGAAAATATTAATTGAAAAATAACTTAAGGAATTAGGAGACGGTTCTTTTTATTGAACGAAAGAACACTAGTTTCGCTTTGACAATTGGGAAACCGAACCAAAGATGATGACCCAGAAATATTGATTATAAACGTTCGAATCATAATACGAACACGAAGTGGGTTATGGCTTCTGAATTTTCATCGAAGCAGTTATGTGATGGGGGATTACGAACGCTATCAAGTGGATGACACCCAGTGCTAGTTAAACATGTTTACTCGCGTTCGTTACAGTCACCTATAGACGTGACTACCCTCAAGGTCTGTGGGACGTAAAGCCTGGGCAAACAACATGCCATTTTAAAAACCGAAGGTTGCTAGTAGCAATGAAGAAAAACCACTGAAGTTGGTAAGATAGATAAATATGCTCAAAAACGACCGGGAAACAGACATGAAACGGATTTATGTAAAGCATTTTAATCGATTCCTTTTACATTAACCGTTAAAATGGATTTGAAAACACATCCACAAAGATTTGCGTTAAACGATGCGAAATTTCAAACAACTTCAATCTGAAGTGTATACTGAGGAGAAAATGTAGCGAATTTAGATTTACATGTTACATTTACGCATAATATATACTCTTAGCTGAAAGCAGCGAATTAGGGAAAAACGTTCACAAAGTAGATCACGTAGAGATGAGTAGAGTCGCGTCTACAAAATGCAGGAAATGTGGCCAAATTTTTTGATCAGTTTTATACGTATCGAGGACTACTTGAAATCTCCATGCATGACAACAAAATATTGTGCTATTCTGAGCTCACGTTAAAAGATGTTCACTGGTCCTGTCCGAAAAATGGCGAAAAAACAAATGCTCATGTGGTCAGTTTATTCCAAAATCGGGAGAATATCTACCAGCAGTTAAGTTACGAAGAAGAAGATGATGATGACGAAAACTAGTCGTACAACAAGAAACTGCAAGTAGTGTCAATTTAGATTTTCGAACACTAACACCCAGTTATTGACATGCAGGATTCTTATTCGAAAAACGATCCATGGCAAAAGTTTACGTAACTCGGTACGTAGCATCAAGCATGCGGCTATTCAGAGCGCTTGCAACTATCACACTACTGCCTACATTGACAAAATGACCTTTTGGTGTGTTGGGGAATGATTACAGAAAAAATCATCCGAGAAAGGTAACATGAGATTCCTTTTGTTAACACTTCATTTGTGTATAAAAAAATGCAAGAAACCAAGAATCAACGTATCAAAGATGAACAGCCGAAAGGAGTTTGCAAAACTTAAGAACTTAACTAGTCTTTTGAAAATCGATATCATTTATCGAACGGCCATCTCAGCAATCAACAAAAATTTTGTCAGTGGTAATGTGACGAAAAATTATTTATTTATTCTGCCCGCTAATCCAGCCATTTGATGTAAGTTCCAGCAAGTTGTTACACAAGTCGTGTTATGTACTCGTCGAATAACAATGTGAAAAACCACACATCACGCACTTCACCATGTGGCTCATTACTAGTAGAAAATAAATGGATCGGCTCAAATGCAATCAAGTCATATTCATATCTGTGTTCCGCTATTTCATTTCACAGAAGACTTCTTAAGTATTAGTGATGATAAATTGATGAAAATCACGCTTACATTCTACTTCTAGAGCCATTTTATGAGTGATAGAATCCATGCTTGCTACTTCAGGGTCACTTTCACTCGAGAAATCAATATGAAAAGTAATTGTTTATTTACTTCCCTATGTTAGATGAACACTAAGTAATCAGCAAAAAATATATCAAATATCATAATCCATTTTGAACATTGTAGTAGTGTATCAGAAGTTAATGAACCTAACTACCTGCTAACAAGTAACTGTCACTACACGTATAGACAGGATACCCGAGCATTAACAAAAGCACCGACGAATGTCAAGAACTCGGTGCCAACGAATTCTTACCACCAAAGCTGGATTACCTCCAGTAGCCATGGTCGAAGATTCTGGTCCACAATGATGTCGAATCCGTAAAGCTCGAAACACTTCAACGTCGCCGTAGGAAACGTGCTACAAGCGGATGCTATTGGATCAAGGACACAGAGAAACGATTTGATGATGATGTCCTCAATTCGAAGCATTAATCCGGTGACGTCCGTGCCTTGTGACTTTAGATATCTAGAAAGCGGTACAGAAAATCAGAATGAGACGTTCGACCAACATGCTACTAACTATTTTTTCAGTAGTACACTCGAAGGTGATAGTCAGCTAAGGAACGTAGTACACTCAACATTTTGAGCAAATATAAAAATAGAAATGTCCATTAAATATAATGTTAGAATTCAAATTCAAAAATCTTCATTTTGTTGCTAAACACCAATGATTATCGCATTTATAGATGTAAAATTCCTTCTTACAATACAACGCGATTTCGCAATTAGTAATATTGAAGCAAGATAACTTCTTATAAAAATTAGTTTCATCAGGGTTTTTCATTAAATGTGCACCTAGAAATCCGTTATAAACACAGTTTTTGAGTCACTATACATCGGAATAAACCATTTACAGCCGCTTCATTCTTTTATTCTTGTCTCCTTACGGATAGAATTTGTGCTATGAAATCCGCTCATTTATGTTTTGTTACTTTATTTTTTTACAAAGAATTACATCAAACATAGCAGGATGTACTTTTAGCAAAAATTATACAAGAATATGCATACATTCTAATCAAAATCAGCACCATGTAGTCTGTCTGTTCAGTACAACACAGGAACACAGAAAGCAGATGATTTATAGGTAATCCGTAATTGCTGGTTAAACGCAAGATGTTAAACACATACGACAGAAAAACAGAACTCAGATACTTGGTGTGAATTTTGAACGCGTATGACTCAATGGCAATAAAAACGCTGTCAAAGATACATTAAAAATATCAAAGCACTATTAAAATGCTGGTTTGCGATGTGGTGAACTCCGTTTCTGGTAATCAACGGAAGACCTTAATTTCATATCATTCAGTCAAATTAGCATTTGAAATAATCGTAGTTAATTATTTAATAATGCATAAAAATAGATATAGGAGAGATGAATAAAAATATCACACTTGAAATATGTATTTTATACTCCGTTGAACAAATCATATTACTGCTAAACAGGCGTTACAGACGGAATGATAGCGAACTTCAACTATTGTGCGATCTCATGAGTTTAGCAAGCGTCGGGCTGACGCAAAACGAAATTGCGCATTGTGGAGTTTTTGATTGTGTAGATCGGGCTAGATGTTCTCCGGGAGTCTTTAACGATATGTCTTTGGAAGGCTAAAGATCTTTAAAAAGCGACCTGATTTAACGCGAGGAGTTTGAAACCATCTGGATGAACATTTTAAGAGGATTAAGCAAGACCTTCCAGCGATCATTGCGATGACTGGAACCTTGCTTTCCAAAGAGCAGGATGACGCCGAACGTGCCATAACTTGATACAGAATCATTCACTGTGATTAGGTGATTACTAGCTTTGCGCTACAATCCAGCGGCGTATAGCTCTCATGGTGTTGGATCGTTTCCTACAATTTTCGATATGTATGGGATCTTATGGTGCATTTTAAGTAATACTTCTCCCTTTGCCAAAAAGACATCTTATATTGCTCGCCCTATAAGCAAGAAGATACAATAATCACAGACCTGTTATTACGGTAGACCTACAAACTACTCAGTTGTGTGGCATTTTAACGCTACTTGTATTGATTAGGCTTCGCTAGAAGATGATTTCAAATCATTATGACGGGGCCTATTAAATGCAGTGGTTGAGGTGAGCCTCGTGCAGCACGTCTTTCATCCGACCAGTGTAGGACCTAATAAGCGCGAGTAAATTTTGAATTTGGTATTTAATATAATGCTGTCCAATGTTACTTAGCTTTAAACTGAAGCACCAATACGTCGTGGCGAACATGCCACTGTACATTTTTCTATAAAAGCGTATCAGTGGCTTAGCACCAGACCTAATTTCTTGAATGAATTTCTGGAATCCAAACTCTAATTAGCTATGTGCTGTTGCCACATCGCTCGCTTGATCAATCAGTTAATATTGAATGGCAATCCGGAAAAATATGTGGACCGTTATAGAGTGGACTTTGTTTAAAAAGCGTCGATGTGAGGCAAAGAGACTCTCTGGGTTGACAAGGAGATTCGGAAACATTTACGTCAACCTCAAAGACTGTGGTCGATATTAGTTAACCAGAAAAGCGTCACCAGCTACTAAAAATATCGTATCATAAGTTTAAGAAGCAGTGATTGGCTGACGAGTCTACCGGTGCACCAAAACATTTATACGCATACATTTCCCCCACACACAAAGGTAATGTCATACATCATTAGTCTAGTTAATAATAATTGAGTAATCATTGATGAGGATGGCCTGAATGCTGAAAACCAAGTTAACCAATATGCTTCTGCGTATTGTCTCGAGAACGGTGATTCTCCTTTTGTTGCTCAGAACAGTGAGCTCTCCGCCGACCTTGATGTAGATAGGGAGACGGTTAAACTTCTGTTATGACGGATAGATACATAATCGACGTCAGGGTTAAACTGTATACACTGGCTGCTTTTATGAGCAATCTCAGACAACTTGTGTTGTCTAAAAAATCTTCAACGGTAGGTGTCCTACCACAAGAATGGAAACTTAGTATCATGAAACCTATGTTCAAGTGTAGGATGTCTAGCCGTCCTGCCGCTTATAGACCGATCACGCTTAATTTTGTGATCGAAAAAATGCTAAAAAAAGTTGTTCAACGTCAAAATAGAGAGTGTGTTCACAACAAAATATTTTGGTCGAAATTGCTCATGAATAAGTAAACTGGTGTGCTTTGACTGATTGCGGTCAAACGGTGGATGTTGTTTTTTATCGACTTTGGGAAGGCGTTAGTTTGTGTGCCCCACTAACGAATTCTCGTCAAATTGTATAACATGGATATTAAGAGGTGTCTTCTAAAGTGGATAGCGGGATTTATTTCCGGGCGACCAAACTATGTGGAGAGGGAATGGCGTTCTGACATCAACAGTGAATGATTGCTCCTGTTTCCACAGTAATCTGTTCTTGGCCCGCTGTTATTTGAGATCTTTGCAAGTAATATTCGGGACGCGGTTATCATCTACTTCCTATTATTGGCTGATGATCTGAAATTGTGGGTACCTGTCCGTTCTCGCGATAGCCAGAAGCAACTGCAACAAGCAGTTGATGTTCCAATCAGGTAAACGTTTCGGTGGTCATTGCCTATATATGTGAGCAAGTCAGTCGTCGTACACCTATGCTCCGGTGTTATTACATATGAATACTTCTATGGATTAAGCTTATTGAAGCGGCAACAGTGAAAAAAGGCTTAGGAATTCTGGTTAAAAATTATTTGAACGCTAAGTGGGACACTTGTCCGAAAACAGCGTTCCTTTGCAGCCGTTTACGTGGTTTGTGTTTCAGACACTTTGCTTGACACATATTAGTCTACTGTTAGAATAAGTTTCTCGTAATTCATCCACAGTTAAAATGCGAATGTGATTTATTGAAAGGGGTACACAAAGAGGGGTCAGCAGCATTTGTTAAGAAGTTTGGATATGGTCCCCTGTACTACATAGTGATTGGGCTTGGTTCGTCAGCATAAATTAGTCATTAATTTTGTTGCGAAGAAACTTAAAGAAGATAACAAACGTTTCGCTTTCGTTTAAACAGAAGAAGTGGAAAGATACTTCACATTTTAGAGGTATGCTGTTAATAAGACAATTTCAAACACCTTTGAGAAATCAATTTGAGGCGTTTTATGATAAAATATAGCTTTACTTCGATGAATATTGAATTGCATATTTTAACCTAATTTTTAGAAATCAATGTGAATAATAGATATTTACTCTGGAAAATTACTTTCCATAAAATAATAAATAAATAAATATGTCAACTGTGAAAATGGCTGGTGAAAGGAGAATGATTATCAACTGATTAGTAATTTCTCTAGTAGTGTAGAACTCGCAAATTGAATTTTCTTCATTTTACTGGTCCTTTAATGTGAAAACAAATTTGTTGTGATCAAGAAGCAAAGCTCACGCTTTCAATTATTAAAGATTCGTATTCGATATAATTATTTACCAAAACTCCGGACATAAATCTCGATTTGAAACCAATCAAAATAAAATTACTCGTCAAGCAATCTGAGATTCGAAGTCAAAATTAATCCTTAGAGTATTGTGTGTGTAAGCATTAAATAACCTAGATTAGACCAGTGATATATTGGCGTTTTTTATACCAAATTTGGAAAAATTTCAAATCTATTTTGACTAATGTCAACGATAATATATTGCAGATTTCAGTTTATGACGGAGAAACTTCATTCAATGTCTCACCTGAGAAGAGCACCGAGTGACCATTTATTACCGAAATCCTCTATATTTGGATCATCGTTATGAACGAATTCAAAATTTTTCTTATTGACACTATAATTTGTGAGATGCATGCATTGGGTCTTCAGATACCGTAAACCTGTTTGGTAACGAACTGTTGCGAATCGAACAAGGCCTTCCTCATAAACATATACAACCAACGGCTCATAAGATGTCACAGCAACATAGAGGCGAACATCAAACTTGAATCCGTCCAATAAATAAGGGTGAGTGATGTAGCGTGACACAATTAACGGCTCATCGTAAGGGATCTCTTCAGGATGAGATACGATGAAAATACCTCGTCCTCTAGACGAGGCAACCGGCTTTACAATAAATGGTCCTTTTTCTTGTAAGTAATTTGACCAAAATTCCGAAAATTCATTTGGCAATATGAATGTTTGAGGCAAAAAATCGAAATGTCTAACTCCCCGTAGATATTGCATCATCTGCACATTTTTCGCAAGTTTATCTTTTCTAGTCAGCTCATATGATCTTGGAAAGTGATTAATTCTTTGAAAATCTGACAGAATGCGCAGCTGACTTGGTTTAACATGACAACCCGTCCACAGAATATTGAATTTTCCGCAGAGGTTAACACAATCCTGCATACCGTGCGAATTTAGGATAGACTTTAAAAGCTTGCATTCTGTTTTAACAAACCGGAATGACATATTGAAATGCTTTGCAAGTTTATTTGAAAAAGTGTTCCTTTTTGTTAGTGACTTCACTGAAAATATTAGTATTGGCGTTCTTCTGAATATTCCTGTCCACAAAATTCCGTGAAAATTCTCGGGAATGCGGGAAAGGGGTATCAAAACGCTTCTAATATTCTCCGATTTAGATGATGAATTTGTGTGATGCCTAGATATTCTGGGTATTCGAGACTTAGGGCTTTTACGGTCCACATAGGCGCCTCCGTTGAACGAGACTGTGTTCAGGTTGGAAGATTTAGTTTCCTCACTGACATCAAAATCATCCTCTATGCTTGAAATACATTCCTCTCCAGACATTATGATTGGTAGTTTGATGCTCTTTTCAGTGCAACGATCTTCAATTTTAAGTATCGTTTAAATACGGGACTGTTGCATATTTGAAAAAGTAACAAGTTACCAACAACATATTTTGGCCGATAAAAACAAATTTCATTCTTCTTTGATTTTTCCGTGAACAAAAGCAGAAAAAAATTATATTCCGTTCAAGATTTCTCGCAATATATATCATGGCTGACTCAAAATGACAAGACATGACCTGAGGGGTTTCATGTCTCAACGTCTCAACAAATGCTTATCACAACGCGCTTTTGAATTATGATATTATTTTATTCAGTGTATTGCTGATTCTGCAAAAGTTCATTTGAAGTTCATACAGTTTTGCTAATTATAATTGCTTTGTATGTAAACAATGAACATTTGATGTTTGAATTGAAATCATATTTATTTTTCTAAAATAATGCCAATTTCTAGTTTGCACTCAGGCAAATATATAATGGAATTAGACTTTTTATAATGCATTACGGATGAATGAATTTCACACTGCATTTGATACTCACAAGAAATAGTTATTCGAGAAGGCACGGAGGGGCTAGTATTTGCAAAACACGGAAGCAAGTGTGTGGAATTATAAAAGAATACAAAGTTACTGACACTGTTTGCATTTGGAAATCAAAATGAACCAAAACGTGTTTCATTTTAAACGCTTGATCAATCGTTAGGCCAGTGGTGTTACCTGTACTTACTTATGAAACTTTTGCTGCCTTGGTACAGAAAACGGTTGATGTTCCCAGCAATTATTCTGCAACATTTTGCACTCTAATGAGACTAACATTTACAAAATACTTAATTAGTCAGTCTTGACGCATAAGCGACTGACATCGAGATTGATTCATTGACTGCACATTTTATTTTTTACAGAATAAATCCTGATAAATAAAAGGAGCGGAAAGAAACAAACCCGCTTTACAAAAATTGCGACTAGCATCTGTGCCCACCGCTGTGTGATTTGCTCAAATATTATTTAAATGGTGGAGTGGTGCTTTTAGATTGGAATGTCTAGATTAATTCACCTATGTAAGAAAACGCCGTCATTCAGATGCATCTAACCACCTTCCTGTCAGCTTTAATTATATTATGTCAAGTATTTGAAAGTGCGTTGTGGCAGCGGAGGTAATCGATCGAGTTTGATCGATAAATATTATTATCTACAGAAAAGCGTGGTTTTAGTAAATAAATAAATAAATAAATAAATAAATAAATTTTATTCTTGGAAATCCAAGGCATGTTAAACATGATCAATAATTTCCAAAAGCTTTGTACAATCAGATTATAGGATGTACATTTGCAAAATAATTTTTTCAAGGTCATTTGTTTCAGCGGAATTTAACGTTCAATAGATATTCTTGGGAATCCAAGGCATGTTAAACATGATCAAAAATTTCCAAAAGCTGTGTACAATCAGATTATAGGATGTACATTTGCAAAATAATTTGTTCAAGGTCATTTGTTTCAGCGGAATTTAACGTTCAATGAATATAAAGGTAACGGTATTTGATGTTGTTTCCAGGTAATCGGTACGTGATCTGATATTTGGTGACTGTTAAAACCACTACCTCCAAAATCTAAAATATTAATTAAAAAAGTTTTTTGCATGTGCTTACTAACAAACTACAAGTAATAAGGCTTGGTTGCTGATGACAACGCAGCAGTTATTTGCATGAAGGCGTGATGATTGTACTACAGACACTTTTTGGAGGGTCTGACATAGTTAACGGAAGATTTATATAGTGATTAAGCTAATTTATTATGAAATATTAATGAAAAAACTACTGCAAAGTCATCGCATAGAAAAGGTTCAGTCCAGTCTTCGGCATTATTGAGGTTTGCGAAGTTTTTCCAGTTTATATGACTAATGATGGATGATTTTCTACATATTTTCACTTTAAAGTTGCAATTCAATTCGAAATAGATAAATAGATAAAAATATAGATAGATAGATAGATAGATAGATAGATAGATAGATAGATAGATAGATAGATAGATAGATAGATAGATAGATAGATAGATAGATAGATAGATACATAGATAGATAGATAGGATAGATAGATAGATAGATAGATAGATAGATAGAGAGATAGATAGATAGATAGATAGATAGATAGATAGATAGATAGATAGATAGATAGATCAATAGATC